>VKOC01001737.1:0-16387 GCA_009364415.1 Spea multiplicata
AACTATAAAAGAGGAGTAAAGCAGGTTTATTGTACTGTAAGCTCTATTTGGTCTATAAAATGTGAAGGTCTATTGTACTTTCTGTTTTAATGTCTGTATAGCAAACGTATGCCCTCTGTAGTGGAATGCCAGCTTTAAAGGGCTGTATCATATAAATAATATATTTCATACATACGTCCTTTCTTAGGCAGTAGAGTATGTTGTAGTACTGGGAAATATTATTCTAGGTTTCTGATTATATGAATTTAATATTACAAAAGCTAATACTGGATAAACCTACAATATAATCGTCCAACCTTTTAACTCCAATGGAATGAGATTATCTTGTCAATGATGTATCTTGGCTGGGCGCTGCTCTAGGCCTGACCCGGGGCAGCACGCCAACAACCTCTCGCCACTCTGCAGGCATGCTGCATTGAAAAGATGCACACCGCAGAGTAAGTTGTCCATGGAGGCTGTGTCAGCAAGGCATATTCGTCTATAATGTATATGGGCTGGTTGCAAAGGAGATTTGCCACACTGGCCCACAAAGCAGTGGTCCTAAGGGCAGCCTGATCTCCTTTGCCCCCTGGAACTGTAGCCCTATGCCTAGGCCAGAATACCTCTCTGTATCTGGCTTCTGTACTGCCTCACGTCACAAGAATTAGTCTCATTGAGTTTACTCACAACTGTAGTCAAGGTCTCTTCGGTCACCACCTTCAGAGTGTCCACCACAGAAATATAGCCCAGTCGCCGAGCAATAGCCAAGGCTGTGTTACCGTTCTATTAAAACAAGAAAACAGTGAATTAACACACTTCATACATATTCTGTAATATCCACTGTTACATGCTCCTCCAATGCTGGGCTTTATATCAGAGAACCTAAAGTGGAGCTTCCACTGATGGAAATAGTCTGCAAACTCAAGCAATACTCAAAGGAGAAAAAAACAGCAAATCACTGATTTGTAAGGTGCCTGTCGGATCCAAACTTTTTCAATGGACTACTGGATTCATTTTTAAAGATAAATCTATCCAAGTAAATGGATCCACAGATCAGATACATTTCCATTAAAATTAGAGTTAAAAAAAAAAAACAATTATACATTTTATCTCAGTTATTGAACCAGGGAAACTGTAATGTTAACTAAACTGCATCTAACATGGAACAGTGGCAGCCTTAAGAATCAGCATTCAACAAACATTAGTTATTTATTTTCGTAAGGAGAATTATTATTATAGGGTACCAGCATACTTTTATACACTAGAAATTATAATGTACCTCTTCTTAAATAGGTGTTCAGTGAGAATCATAAGCACATACAGGTTAACTATTTAATTTTAGACCAGAGAACCGGGGTTATGCCCGCTAGATTAATGTACTCACATTTATGCATGTACAGATCCATACAATAAGAAATGTATATTAATATATTAAAAACACAAAACTATCCATATAAGATTTTTAAAAAAAAGTATATGAGTGTCAACTGAGCACAAAACAAGGAAAGAGAAAAAAAAATACATAAATTAAATAATGTTTTATGGAAACATTAGAAAAGGAATTTAAGAATATCTTTTAAGTTAATTGCTTAATAATAAAACTTCGGAAACTTTCAAACTTCAATAGATCTGTTTTTAATTTCCAAATGCCTCCAAGGTTAAGGGTACAGCTTTTATGGAGGATCAGCCTATATCCAAACCAGTAGCGTAATTGCCTGCATTACATCTGTGTGCTGTAGTTCTAGATATGCTTGTAATGTGCTTGCGAATTTACAAGTATACCATCCAGATGTGTAAAGACCTGGATAGCGAGTAAAGTAAGTCTGGGTACAGATGTTCCAGGAAATGTTACAATTATTACAAGTTTCTATTTGCTTCTTGGCTAAACATCATTTCATTAATGCCACATTTGAACACACCCCATAATCTACAATTAAATGTCTAAGTATTATTATTTTTGTTATTATTAATAATTAATGTACGTATCGCCAACATATTGCACGATTCTATATTTGTATGACTTGTGTCAACTATCCTATACTTTTCACATTGCCTATGGGCACTTCTATACTTGGTAACTTCCAACATTGAAAGGAAATTGGTGGTAAGGATGTTGCTAGTAAGGATCATTCTATGGATATATGGATGGAAACAAACTGTTAAAGAAACACTGATTTTCCAATTTTAGGGAAGCTACAAACGCAGGTAAGTGTATCAATAGTTTCAACCACTTGTGTCCCACAGGCAGAATATTTTTTATTTCATAAAGGAGGCACATTTTCAGTGTTTGTCCTTGTATGTAAATGTGAGCCTACATTCCTAAATAATATAAAATACTTACCACAGTGACTTCATTCGGAGACGCACCATGGTGGAGCAGAACGTTAATGATATGAGTATGTCCCTGTTGGGCTGCCTGATGCAGAGGTGTATATCCATTCTACAAATAAAAAGAAGAATATTCTGAATGCATACTAATGTTACTAGAACCTCTAAGCTGTTAGTTAAAGTTAAAAATATATAAAATAATGAATAAAAAAATATTTAATATAAACTGGCTTTAGTAGTGTTTTAGTTATTATTATTATTATTATTACATTAGCATTTGTATACAAAATAGTTAAAACACTGTGTAAAGTACAATGAAAATGGCCATATACAGGGGCAGGCTTCCACATGTGTGGTGTGTAAACCCAGTGACCATTTTTTAGATCATGAGCCCAAGTGGTAACTACCCCATTAAGAACCCCACTCCTTTGCTTCTTCCAGTCCAGCTATGGATGTATGCCTTTAAATACACCTTACTTTGAGAAGCAATTTGAATTATATCTGTCAAGGTTGCAGGGAAAGTTATGTGGCTTCTGTTCCTGAATTCAGTCACCCTTTCACACGTTCATTGAAATAAGAAAATGTAACTCACCTTGGTTTTGGCGTTCACTTTAGCTCCATGCTGCAGCAGGAAATTCACCATTTTTACATTCCCATAATGGCTTGCAACATGTAATGGGGTATAACCCATCTGTAACCAAATAAAACAAGAGATACTTTTAGGTTTTCCGATGCCGTGGCCTCCATTAACAGAGCTACAGGTGGCCTGGTATTTAATACCCAGAAACATTACGCTGACTTGACTAGAACATTGTTCTTTAACCATTATGAAAGTATGCTTTTTCGCAAGCCGCTCTTTACGTTCTGAGAGTATTCACATTTTTTCCACTTGTTTTGCCCATCACCACTGCTGCTTGCACCATTTTATACTGGTGAAAAGATGTGCGCCATTCTTCAACTTTGTAAAGGGAAATATGACTTCTCTGTAATAGAGTGAATGTGCTCAAAGTGTGATTCCTTTTACCATATGGCAAACATGCTTACTTGGGGAAACATTTTATTTTGTTAGATCCATAGATATCGAAATCCACAAATACTGCCAAATTCGTCCTAAAGAAAATGGTCCAAATAAGTTTGTGACACGTTTAGCAGACGATCAAAGAAAAAAAATAGAATTGCATAACATTTCAGGACCCCATAGGCTCTATAATCATATGGAAACATGCTCCCTGCTCTAAATACCATAACCCATTACTACATACACCGATCAGCCATGACATTATCACCACCTGCCTAATATTGTGTAGGTCCCCCTTTTGCCACCAAAACAGCCCTGACATGTCGAGGTGTGGACTCCACTAGATCTCTAAAGGTGTGCTGGGGTATCTGCACCAAGATGTTAGCAGCAGGTCCTTAGGTCCTGTAAGTTGTAAGGTGCGGCCTCCATGGGTGCATCCTGGTGCCATGTGTTCTCTAGGTAAGTGACGCACACGTAACCGGCCATCCACGTGATGTAAAAGAAAATGTGATTCATCAGACCAGGCCACCTTCTTCCATTGCTCCCTGGTCCAGTTCTTATTCTCACGTGCTCAATGGAGGCACTTTCGGCAGTGACTGACTGGTCTGTGGGTACCCAGCCCCATACACAACAAACTGTGATGCACTGTGTGTTCTGACACCTTTCTAAAAGGACCAGGAACCCCCCCTGTGCATCAATGAGCCTTGGCCAACCATGATCCTGTTACCGGTTGACTGCTTTTCCTTCCTTGGACCACTTTTGATACATACTACTGCAGACCGGGAACATCCCACAAGAGCGGAAGTTTCGGAGATGCTCTGACCCAGTCATCTTGCCATCACAGTGTTTCCCTTGTTGTTTAGCTCCTCCCGCTTGCCCATTTTTCCGGCTTCTAACACAGGACGAAATGTTCCTAATATATCCCACCCACAGGTACCATGATAACAAGATTATCAGTGTTATTCATTTCATCTGTCAGTGGTCATGATGTTATGGCTGATCAGTGTAAGTATGGCACTATAGATAATCAACGATTGATGGAAACAATCAAGTTTGATCCTTCAAAGTAAACATATATATATATATATTAGCCACCATAACTACACTGCAATTCTCTTTTTAATAAGAGGAGGAAAATATATATTTTTCATCTCCATTAAAATGTGCATACCCCCCATTTAATTATTAACCCCGTTTCTATTCTTTTATGTTTTTTCTTATACGTTATTTGTCCTATTTTACTCAGTCGATACTCTAAGGTTCTAACATTGTTCAAAGGACAATAGCTAGCTAGATTTACATTCTAATAAATTGGTTTCCTGCAACCAGCACCAATGACTCAGTCTCTGCCATTGAGTTTTTCTTTATTTTTCAGATAAATATATGCACAAGGAAAGCACACCCATTTCTTTACAGAACATAGACCTTTGTTCCTTATACAGTATCTCTTAGTGTAATCTAAAGGATCATATAGCAGTATAGTATGCATCTGTCTCACTTGGGATGAAGCAAGTAGTAACACTACAAAGAGAACTTCATATCTATGCTGGCAAATAAGCATACCGGTCACACTGTTTTATAATGTTTTAGCCCCTTTTAAAGAAACACTAAAGCCATCATGCACTTTAATGCATATGGTACCTGAGTGGTCTCTTTAAATAGGGGGTCCTCTCTGCAAAACTCCCCCTAGAGCTCGATGTGTTCCCTTGTGCGCATGCTCAGAAAGTGCTCCCAAAGCAGCCAACTCACAACGTACTTTAATATGCATTATTTGTGGTTGGGGCTACATGGGACGCTGGGATGTCCCTTTAATATTGTTGATTTCTTGCAATTCAGTATAGCACCGAACAAATTTATTGAGAAGGGCACACATGTGAGTACTTCATTTGAAGAATTCAAGTGTGCAAGACAGAGTTGGTGTGAATAAGGAATAATAATAATAATAATAATAATAATAAACCAGAAGCAGAGTACAGTAACTGCTGTAAGACCTCTAAGTAAGTACCTTTGTTGGGGCATCTATAACTGCCCCGTGGTTAGACAGAACCTCTGCCACGCTCACTCGGTCTTCCTGTGCTGCCAGGTGAAGAGGCGTCAGTCCACTCTACAAAGCAGATTAATGTCTCAATAATTAATTTCACAACAGGGTAAATGAGATGGTAATTTACATAAATGTTCTGAATTCATAGTTATTGTATTTTGAACACAATATTTAGATGATGCATGCAAAACTTGTTAGGTAACTTATAATTTCTTTTATGGACTATGTACATCATGTAAATACTTGTAAGCAGTAAACCGAATGTGAATATTTTTTTTCCATAGAACTGCATGCAACCAAAGTCAAAGGTTGAGCTGTTCATACACAGGAGATGTAGTATAATAAATATTATACATTTCTCACCTTGTTACTGACACCAACGTTGGCATTTCGGGTGAGGAGCAGAGATACCAAGTCCACGTTTCCCTCTTGTGCTGCAAGATGTACCGGGGCGATTCCTTGCTTGGTCATTGCATTGGCATCGGCACCATACTCAAGAAGCGTGGTGGCAATGTCCATCTGGTTTTTCTTTGCCGCAATATGTAAAGGCGTGTAGCCATTCTACAGGAATGTAATGTTTATAGACAGTTATACACAGCATGCAGAAGCTGAACAAAAAGGATATATATATATATTTGGGTTTTTTTTAATGAAATGGCACGGTATATTTAACAATGCTTTTACGCAAAAAAAATGTGGATAGTGAGCAAAAGGCCATGTGAAACATGGTGATTTGGCATCATGTTTTCCCAAGCTTTCCCGATATAAATATATGGCTTCCTTATTATGCTGTCCCCTTGATGCTATCTCCTCACCCCTTTCCAGTTAAAGGTCAGTGTGGGTACTTGGTTCCCTCTGGGGAATGCAGCAGATATTAGATATGCGCAGTGCAGCCCACAGACCACTTTCTCCATTTGTCTGATGCCAAATAATTTACGTTATTAGTCACTGTACACAGTACAACACTAGATAACTTGTTTCTTAGCAACATAATGAACTTATAAAATGATGTCACACTCCGAGTCAAGGGATGAAACTCTGCACTTCCTTAAAGTTAGATTTTTTACCTCTGGTTACTGAGAAACAACCTTTTACAGTGTAGCTCTGGGACAGAATTCTAAATTCAGCTTTTCCGCAGTTCTATGTGCACATTTTATATATACCTTTGCTGCTCCGTGTGGTGAAGCTCCTTGATCCAACAGCAGTAGGGCCACTTTCTGGTTATCGTAGTGTGCGGCTACATGCAGTGGAGTTAATCCACTCTAAAAACACATGCGGAAATAATCATTGTTATGAAAAGTGCACATGTTAATACCGTGGCTTATGGTAGAGGACAACCTTAGTCTAGTATGAAAGGCTGTTAGTGTTGTGAGTTAGGGAGTAGGATCTACAGAACCTCATATTTTGTGCCAGTAGTTAGGTGAACTAGTGAACAATGCCCTTCGGAGTAAGAGTTTTTAGGAAATTAGCTCTCCAAGTTCTCGGAAGGGGTTGTGAGATGTCAGATCCTTTGTTTTGCTTTTCTGGGACTCTTGGATCTTTTCTGGGACTCTTGGATAATCATGGTAGGACTTATGCCTCCATGACACAATAATACAGTGTATCACTGTCTCTTTTTTGAACTGAATGAGAGGAAGTGTGACACCTTGTTCTTGATTATTGTTCTTTAGTGTACTTTCTGTTGATTTGATATGAAAAAATAAATGGCAGTTACAGTGGAGGTATCATTTCATTTTGTATTTGAAATGATTGTGTACAACTTGTGTCCGTTCTTTTGGAACATCGGTTAAACCTGAAGACAGCTGTGTTATTAATAATCCTTGGTGGATATTAGGAGGTTACTAAATGTGACTCTTAAAAAAACACATGTTATTTGATTAAATAAAACACATTTGTTCACAACATTGTACACATACTTTAAATAATTAAAAACTACTAATGAGTGTAACCCCCTGGTTTCAAATTCTACATCCCACATTCTGTATATTTTCAATTAATTTAAAATATATTCTATGTGCCTTTACATAATTCTAATATGTGTACTAAATAGTATTTTGTGCACTAAAATTATGATTTTTTTGTTTAAGATCACTACAAAATTAAAACAGGAAAAAAACACCTTAAGGTTGGAGCACGTGGTTCTACATCTATGGGGGTTGTAGGATTAAAAAACTAATCTTGATAAGAAGTCTGTTAATATAGGTAGAAGTACCAACCTTTCCAGCAGCATCTGGAGAAGCACTTTTTTGTAGGAGTAGGTTAGCTACTTCGATCTTTCCATACTTGGCAGCAACATGCAGAGGAGTAAATCCTTTCTGTGGAAGAAACACGTGAAATATTAGAAAAAAACTGTGCTTTATTCCATTGATAAAGAATATAAAATGATCCTAGTGTTTATCCAATATATGTTTTTGTGTCTCTAAGTGAAAATAAATGACAAAAAAACTAGACAAACCAAACAAATAAAAACACATAGATGATGTCATTTCATTGTACCAGAGAATCGGATTACTGCTAAAGAACAAAACCAATGTAAACAATTTTATAATGGAGAAGAGTGGGCAGAGGACAACTGGTGACACTCGGTGAAAATATTCTTTTAAAAGAAGACGTGTTTGCTGAAACATGATATGCAACAAAGAACCTTCTCTTCATGGGCTCATTTGAGGTGAGATAAACATTTCTGGTATTCTATTAACAATATAGAGTGAAGGGCATAAACAGTCATTCTCATCTCTCATCTAAAGGTTTGACCCAGGGGATGTGTGAGACACTGATTTCTTCTCCCAAGAATGGCTAAGCTTAGTCTAAACTTTTTGTATCCTTTTTTATACCGAAATTATATATATATATATATATACATACAAAAATACTGGATACTGGATGTGTCCACCATATCACTTACCTTTGTAACGATTGCATAGGAAGCTCCATGTTCTAAGAGAACAGATACTATATCATCATGTCCCTCTCTGGCAGACAGGTGCAATGGAGTATAACCAGAAGTGGTGGCAGCATCTGGACTTGCCCCATGTTTAAGAAGCTGCTGAACAATGTCAACTTTCCCCAGGCGGGAGGCTATGTGCAGTGGTGTTTGGTTATCCTGGATAAAAAGTACATAACAAAAAAAACAAAAACAAACATAAACTGCTTTATAAAAACTACAAACTGACTTACGTATAAAAGAAAACATAAATATACTGAAACCAAGCCTCCTGTCCAGTGAACCTGTGACTGGTAAAGGTGTGACTTCAGCTGATATCTGGATGCCATGCACAAAGCCAGCTGTATCCCGCTCTCCTACCATCTTTACTGTTTTCCTCCCATCATTATGATCAAAAACCATGAACAATAAGATATGTAATATTATTTTTAAGGTATTTACATACGTCAGCAAATATCAGTGGGTTAAACACTGTCCTACTCTAGGTAACATGTAAATTGTGAACTAGATGACATCATTTTGTAGGACCTTAAAATGAAATGTAACCTTACCTTAGCTTTAGCTTCTACTTGCGCTCCATTCTGTAAAAGGTATCGGACAACCTCGGACTGACCAGCTCTGGCAGCCATATGTAAAGCAGTCTCTCCTCTCTGAGGCATAAATAAAAGTCAGTCTGCTTAAAACCAATGTGAATGTTACGTTTCATAGCTGATTGTCTGGTGTCTGGAATAATGAGTCGTTTGGAGCTTCAACACACGCACTACAAGCAATCTGTACTACACACAGGCTGAAAACATTGCATTTAACTTTTTGACTATATACAATATCAACTTTAATTAAAAAAAATCTGCTCTTTGGAGCAAGCCATAAGAACCTGGAAAATGTCTCATATACGACCTTTTACTGTAAAAATCATTTAAGTGACACTCAATATATACAACTTTTATATACTGCATTTTACTCGATTATGTTCTAATTAGAGTAATGTTGAGTGCAATTTCCATTTTAAGAAATATATTCCAGGTTTTATATTATATATACGGTATATTCCAGGTTTTATTGACTGGCAATCTCCACGACCATATGCATTTGTTGAGCCATTATCACTAGTATTAAAATGAGCATAAATGAGTATTAAGTTACATAATACATAATAATGGAACCTAATGTATATTGGTTTACAAGAGCATAGATACATTTTCACTCGTTGAGCGAGCCAGTGGGAGAGGACTGCTTGAATGGGGATGAGTGTATTGTAGCAAGGGTGACATGGACAGCTGTGGTGATCTTGTTGGTGGAGTTGACAGATATTTTTTTGCCATGCTCGTGGAGGGTATTAGGAGGGAAGGTTGAATGTTTCTCGGAATAGGCGAGTAAAGAATGGGTTAGAATGTACTACTGATTCTGTATTGATTCTGAGTCTCATGGAGAATAGGCAAAATGGTCCTTATCTGCTGTTAAATTCTCAGCATCTCAGCAAAATGTAAGCTCAATCGTGTAAATGCCCAGTCATTTTACAAACTGCACTGGCACCACGGCGCACCAACAGTGAGAACAAGTAACCAGCACACAAAACGACAGAAATACTTACAACATTGGTGGTATTTGGTGATGCGTCGTGGTGAGTTAATTGAGAAACTATATTGACATGTCCCATGAACGCAGCCACATGGATTGGAGTCAGGCCAGACTATCAAGACAAAATATATAATTTAAATGATATATGTCTCTTTTAGGACAAATTAAAATGTTTAGTCAGCAGTTATTCCACAAGTACTCGTGGTAGTTTAGCATCCAGCGAAAAAAAAAACCACACAAATATAATGGAATTTTGTTCATAAGAAAGTTTTTTTGATAGAGATGTGCGGACTAAGTGGAAATTTCCAATTTGTTGGAGGATACACATACGCAACCATAGAGTTTGATAGGATTAGGAAGATTAACGATGCCGGATATCCATTATAAGATTATATCTTAATATCAGTGTATTTTAATCTCCATGAAATGCCACAATCCTGTTGTTAATTTCTAGCATTTCATCAAAAGGATAAACTAGCGAAGATGCTGATTTAAAGGCATTTCAAAATACGTGTTAATTAAATGCTGTATGGTAAGAACTACTCCAAGGTATCTCCACTGCCCGATTTATAGACCATTTGTTTCTTGTACAGTTAGCTACGTTCTAGTAGAGACTTAGGCAAGCACATGCGTGTTAGTGCCAATATTACAGAAAACACTAAATACAAAATTCTGTACTTCTATGAGAATATTCTATATGTCTATTACTATACGCTTCTAATGTAATGTGTGGAAGGCACAAAGACACATACTAATTAGCTAAATGCCACAAAGGAAGTAGATATGTAATTGCAAAGGTTACGTGAACCAATCAACAACAATCAGTGACTTTTAGGGAATCTTTACTGCAGCTTCCCTCCTCCTCCATGGCCAGATGATTCTTGCCACTGATTGGCTCCTTGGCAGGAAAGTTCTCCTATTAATATTAATGGAGGAATTAGCTTTCCTGTAACTGAACGGACCCCCGCTAGAGCTGACTGACCGCAAGTATATCAGAAGCATGGAAAATATTTGCATATCAGAGAAGCCTGCAACGCCCCATCATTTACAAAAGGGACATGTAATCATTAAAACGTTATATGTCAAAATTGTTTACTGTATACAACTGTAAAATGTTACAAAAATGCTTTTCTGGATGGGGGGGACTATCCATATTTTTATATATTTATATCCACATGTGAGGAACAGAAAAAAAATATTTCCATCAAAGAATTGTTAATGATGCTATATTTTTTCATAGATGGTGACTGGAACATGCAAGAGGCACAGCTGTGACTACGGACACGTGTTACACGGGCTCACTTAATAACTGCTGATTGAAATGTTGATTTTCAGGAGTCAGGTCTCTATCTCTTTCCCTTTATGTGATTTATTTTCCCAGTTTCTCCCTTACCTCAGTCACCGCTTGGATAGAGGCCCCATGTTTCAGAAGGAGCTCCATCACTTTATTTCGGTTCTTCTTGCAGGCGATGTGAAGAGGTGTGAAACCATTCTGTGAATGACAACAATATCACAGTGTAAAAACAGGCCAAGTTGTTAATTGCAGAGTTTCAGGCTTGCAGACCTGAAGAATACTTTCACAGATCTGTATAACACAACATGAAAAAGTCACATTTACGGTTGCACATCCATAGCAGGATTTCAGGTTCGGGGAACTAAATTTAACAAATGATGAAACGGTGCTGTCATAACCGGTATCCCCATCATCAGCCAGTTTCCCACTTTTCACTGTCTTTTTTTCTCATTTAAGGTGCAGTTCCACCTTGTCTGCTGAATTCAGAATTATAAACAGTATTTATAGCATTGTTTCGTTCCCAATAAGCTCTTCCCAGAAATAATTCTTTAATCTTGTTAAATGTTATTTTTTTAATAAAAAAAGAAAACACTCATAGGTTGTGATGGAAATTAAAAGGCTACTGAAAAGTACTTCTGTTCTTTTATATCCTTAATAGTTGAGAAAAAAGAATAAAATGACAGATTTGCTAAAGTTTATTTGGCTAACATAGTAGTGGAATTAACATTTTGTCTAAGTCGACCAGCACCATGAAGCTCAAAGGAACTTGGCAGGAGAGCTCTCAATCAGTTTAGGATGTAGCTGCCCATCTATTGTTCCAGAGGAGCGCCCCCAAGAGGATGTTGGGTAATTAACATTACCAACAACTGCTGGGTTGCAGTTCACATATCAAGCATTAACCTCTGACCACTAGTAATTTTCAATTATTTATATAGCACCAGAAAATTCTGGACAGTGAAAATATTTAAGAATAACATTAAACATCACAATATATGGGATTGACAATAAAATTAACACAAGTCAATAAATAGTAAGAGGAGAGGGCCCAGTATATGTACTGGATCCCATTAAGATGAGTAAACATTTCTATGTGACAGAGGGGGAACATCTTGGAAAACTCGTTGTTTGCTCATATGGCGAAGACGAGAATTCCAGGAATACATGAGCATGAGCTACATTACACACAATAAAAGTCGCCTGTCCTATTGTCTAGCTCTCAGATTAAGTAGCCAAACCACTAGAACATGAAAAATGCAAAGCATCCTCTAAAAACCATCTTATAACATTAAAGATATAGCCTTTAGTTACATAACAAGCAAAAAAATAAATAAATACGGCGGCAATCTCAAAGGGAAATACATTTAGCTGAGTGTTCTGAAAATGAAGGAGGTCAGGCATGAAGGTTATCCCAGGAAGTTTCAAACTCCACTTCACTTGATACCTTGACTTTTCAGGTTAATATGTACCAATGCTGCACGTTGATGGATTCAATTAATACTAAGTTCTAAACTATAATGTAAAATGTGCAAAGTCTTCTGGTAAATATAAATATAGATATATATATATACACTATATGGATTTTGGAGAGTTTCTGTGGGAATTTTTGCCCATTCATCCAGTAGAGCATTTGTGAAGTCAGACACTGATGGTGGACGAGAAAGCCTGGCTCGCAATCTCCGTTCCAGCTCATCCCAAATGTGTTCGATGGGGTTGAGTTCAGGGCACTGGGCGAGCCAGTCAAGTTGGTCCTCACGCCAAACTCATGTGGGAACAGTTTTGGGAAGGCCCTTTTCTAGGCCTGTCTTGGTTGTCAATATTGTATTATAAGTAAAACTGGTATCGACCAGTTCTATTCTATAGACTTCGGTATGTGAATATGACTGATTGTCTATGGCAACCAAAAGTGGTGCAAACATGCACATCCTCATAGGAAGGAACATGCTGATTTCCCTACACACGTAGCCTTAATGGCCCTATGTAATATTTCTCCTTTTGCTCGTCTATTGACACTACTGCCAATGCGTCCTTTGTGGTAGAGCGATCTGTCGCTGTGGGTGCAGCATAACTGATATTTTCAGTTTGTTGGGGCTGTTTAGAGGAGGGTCTCCACAAAATATTAGTGATATATTTATATTATTTGCTGACAGATTCTCTTATATGACCTTTAAAAGCAGCATAAGCCCTTCCCTTCTCTCAGAAGCAGAATTTCCTCAACTTTTCAAGTTAAAGATTCCCATCGCTCAGCAAGGAATTTCATCTTGGAATGTTTTAGGCCACTGAACTGTGATAATACATTGGGAGCAAAAATATAGACAAACAGACTATCTTCCCTTCACAAAATACTGCAATGTCACACAGTAGCCGTCATGTCAAGATTTTTAATCTAACTCTCCCTGTACTTCTCATATTCAGTAAGAAATCTGGTGTGAACCAAATAAATGTCTTCTGAAAGCACGGTGATTGTAACATTTGTTAGGAAAACATAAGTATGATCTGTAGACAACCACATGTCTACAACTATACAACTATATCAACTATAGTTCCTTCTAGGAACTGTATTCTTTCTTTTGTATAATATATTTTTAAAAAGTTCTGTTCATTACACAAATCTTGTGTGAGTCCAAATGTATTATGTGGATAAAGATCACAGTCTAAAATATATAATGTTAGTTACAAAGATATTATCAATTATGGTCACCGGCTTTCCTGAAGAAGACTTTCTTGGCTCTCCCTCTCTGGATGAATACTGAAGGTTATATAGCCCATTGAGGTGACGCTCCTTTTTGGGGATGCAAAATGATGATGTGCTAATAGTCCACTCTACCTTTAACATCGTAACACAACATGCACAAGTACGGTCTTTCATTCATTAAGCATGGACCTTCAGCTTAAAAATTTAACATAATAAACATTTGCGGAAATATAAAAGGGGGGCAGATTTACCTCTCTAAATAAGGAATAAAAAATAAAGCATTAAAGGGAATGATGAAAAGACAAACTGTAGACAGGTTTAAATTATAAATTACAGGCAGTAACAGAAAAGGTGTCAGAAGAAGAAAGTTAAAAAAGAATAAAGAGCTAATTTTGTTGACTATCAGACACTCCACATAGCTGTTCATTTCTTGAGAATAGAGCTGTGCTATGTAAGGCGCCGTGACATTATCCTCAGATACCCTCTAATTTACTATGGATTAACCTTTTCAAAGCCTGGATGGATGTACACAGTGTAATGTTTGTAAAATCATTTGTAGAATGCCTCTGCACCTGGATATCAGCCACCCTCAAAGACTACCTTCTGCTAATGTATGTTATGGCCAGCAAAAACCATATCAACTCAGCAGTCAATATTCATAGATTCATATGTGGACTGTGGACAAAATAGGAGACATTTCTACATTTATTGTTCGAATCCGATTCATTTATCTGTACAACGAGGGTCACACCAAATTTGTCTTTGGTCTGGCTTCCAGTTTACCATATCTACAAACTCTTCATTTCCACTAATTGAAATGATCGTGCATTTTTTTTCAGTGCTATTTTTTCATTTCTATTATACTCATCCAGCAAATTTGGTAAAGATGAGTCTCAAAAGCTTGCAATCCATTATACTTCAGCTAGCCATACTTCTTTCTACGGCTAACAAGGTACAACTCTATACCTCTAACATGTTTCACGGATTAATACAATATACAAACTGCTAATGGAATATCAAAACTAATTATCTTAACTAGCCAGCCCATGTTTCATGCAGCCCTCAGGGAGTCCTGAATTTCTTTTAATATGTGTGTCTTCAATCACTCACACCCACTTTAAATAATATGCCTTATTTAACATGCTTTCCTCTTACCGATACGTCAACAACTGTTCAAAGAGCACTCTCATGGTGGCGAGTTTTCAGAGTAGGTAAATAAATATCGCTTATAACGATATGATATATTTAGACACAGAGGGGACAATGGCGACCAATATTCTGTCATAACACAGTTATGCACCAGACACACTACATATGGAAACAAAACATGGAAACCAAGAACATGACTTACCAGTGCTTTGGCATTAGGATTTGCCTTCTTATCCAACAAAACTTTTGCAACCTTGTAGTGTCCACAGTGTGCGGCAACATGCAGAGCGGTTAAATAGTCATTGGTGACATCATCGACAGGCACGTTATGCTGGAGAAGGAGTTGGACGCAGTTCAGATGGTCTCCTTGAGTTGCCATGTGCAACGGAGAAAGGCCATTCTGTAAGAAAAGAGTTGCACGATAGACAGGTGTGCGTTATAACTTTGAATCAGCTCTGATAAGCTCTGTAACTGCTAGCGGGTTAAGAATCACTCTGAAGGTTAAACATGTAAGAAAAAAACATAGTAATAACACATTGACTAAGCCCAATAAATGGAAGAAAACATTGTGTATGGTCTAAATCGTGTTTTCCATTAAGAAGTTAATGTTCGCTTTCACTTGCAATCCACAAGATTTCAGATTCATACTGTGGTTTATAGGATTAAAACTCTATAACAGGTCTTTGTATACTCCCAAATGGAACCATACGCCTTTAGTAGAAGCGACAATGTTTAACACTTCTGCTTGTGCCTTAATGAGGGATAACAGCAGAGCCTACGGAGTTTTTATGTATATGCCGAAGACTGAAATGGATTTTGTCCCTGGGAAATAATGTGTAGCGTATGAATGGCTGGGTTGGGTATGTAAATGATAACAGCTTATTTGATGCATACGGTCAAGAAATTCTTAAATATTCACTAAAGACACATTTGTTTTTATAGAAAGTCATTTAACTAACAGCATCAGAACTCAGAGAAGAACGTTATAAGTGGTAAAGCCTTTATGTTTTTTTATTGTATTATTTGTTTTGCTCTTATGCTCCTAATATAAATCAGCAACATTACTGGCCCTTTAGCAGCCTTCCCAAAGTAAAATAATACACATACAGCCTAAACAACGCACTAAGGTACCTCCAAAAGAAACATAATACACAATCTGTATGGCTTGACCACACTCAGCCTTCTCTTACTTGGGCCATCTATCTATCTATTAAGACTTGCTACCACCATAGGATAAGAATATGTTCCGATGACCACATTTCATCAGCACGTGCAAGTATTTATAAAAATTGCATCATGAGGGACTAATTAAACAATACTACTTTATGGACCCGAGTTGACTGGAGAGTATGCGTAAGAGTTTT
>VKOC01001738.1:0-11229 GCA_009364415.1 Spea multiplicata
TATTCCCCCAGGCGGCACTTTTGAAGAGGCAGCACTTTGCCGGCCCAAGAGCAGAAACAGGAGGGAAGTTTATTTCAGAGGAGAAATGTTAGAACATGTTTTACTTTACTGAAAGGGTGGTAGATAAGTGGAACAGACTCTTATCAGAAGTCATTGAGATTGAAAGGGGATGGGATATAAACATGAATGGGAAATGCATAAAGCTATCCTGAATCTCAGACAGACCAAGGACGGATTAAGGTCTGAGTGCTTGCATCAGGAAAAACAGGCAGACTCAATGTTCTGACTGGGTCTTAACGGCTGTCGATTTCTGTGTTTCGATGTTACTATCCAAGTGGCCAACGCCACCCTCAACATGTAATGAACCCAATGAATGCATCGGGTGGTAACGCTGAGAACGATGGCCACTGACCACATTGGAGATGAGAACCTTGTTCTGTAGACTATGGAGTGATCCAGGGTTAGTAGAGTAACCGACCAAGCACTTGGTACTGAAATAGGTCGTTTGAGCTTGTATCATGAGCAATGATAATTCTAGAATAGAATTCTTGTTTCTTCCATGACAAATACACCTTGTACAGTCCTTCTTATATTTGGAGAAATGAAAGGCAATGAGAAGATCAAGATAGTCATGGTTTGGTGCTTGTAATTAATACATACCTGCATTCTACGCTATTGAACAGTACATGAAAAATTAATATTTAACTTAGTTTTTCTTATCTACAAAGTATCAGTACCCTTTGCAAATGGTCTCATTTTTTTTGTCAGAATAAACCTCATATAGAGGACCCCAGATACCAGACTTTACCTGGAAAGCTTTCCTGGTCTGTTCACAATGGGGCTCATGAAGCCAACCAGAAACTCAACTCCCAGAATCTCCTGCATGTCGGGAGTGAAACCAACGGGATCCGGAACTTATGTAAGTCTACCTGCCCGTCTTTGAAATCGTAAAATACAGTAACAGTGAGATGCGCTTATGAGATAACAGGTATGATGTCGTGCATTTCCGCTCATAGCAATAATCTCCTTGTATCCGGTTCTTATCAACTGTGATTATTGATACTTGAGAAATGTGACCTAATTCTGTTTTTTTCTTTTCTAACTTTCTTTTTTTTTAATTTTTTTTATTGTATTTTATTTCACATGCCTTCCATCTTTATACCTGTTTAAATAATTTTCCTTCTCATCACTCTTTTTCTTCTTCTTTCCTTTTTCTTGTGGTATTTGAAGATTTTTCAAGGAGTGCCAGTGCCCCCGTTATAGGTATCGTACCTGTGACCGCAAACCCAGCATGCGTAACACATCATAACCCCATAGTGTACAATGTCTCGGACGTATTTTGGAATTATGTGTTATATGTCCTTTACTTTTGTATTCACAATAAGTGGATTCATAATCTGTGTAAAATGTAACTTTAAAAACGTATGAATCCATAGAACTTAATCTTTGAGATACTTTAGTTGTTGTGCAATCTAACAGTGTTACAGGTTGCAACCTAAATGATCTGATGCAAATATATACCTTTATAATTAATCCTGGAAATGCCGTTAAACTAAAAACCCTAAAGAGGATGTTTTATTGTTTATACATGGCGGTATTTCTAGTTTTCTTAGATTCTCACCTTTTTTAAGGTCTCCTTTAGCTATAAGCTACAATGGTTAGTGAAATTATTTGGTTTGTAACGTTCAACTCACCTGGAAACTCATAGTTTAGTGAACATACCCAAAATGTTAGAGCACTATGATTATGGCAGGGGGATGTTGGATAACGTATGTTCTTCCTTTAAGGAAAACCCTATTGCAACTTGTTGATTATTGTCGGAGCCCAAAATATCTGGCGAACATTTTTCTGTTGCGCAATTAAAATAATTAATTTCATATTTTTAATAATCTCTGTAGAAGGGGCTTCAGTTTCCTGGAAGCTTTTGTAAAATATCACATTCTTAGTATTTTTGTTTTTTTTTATACGCCTTTATGATTTCTTTATTTTATGACTTCTGCGTATTAAGCAACAATATGGTGCCCCTTCCTAAGACTCCAAGCAAATGAGATGTCACATATAGGCGCATATACAATCTGCTTATGGAACGCCACATCTCTGCACCCCCTAAAGATGTGGATAGCTTAACAGCAGCAGCTCAGTCGAAAGAATACATACTCCCACCTGACATTTGGGTCTATTTTGGGACATTTGGGTCATTTTGGCCTTCCATTTTGTGCTAATGGGTTTCCTTTCGGAGGAATAAATCAGTGGTGGTTTCGCTGTTAATACAAGTTATAATGCAGTTAATGCATAATATTTCCAGAGCCCTGCACCATGAATGTTAAAACACCCTTCTGTCTCTTCCAGGTGAAACTGAGAAGAATCTGGAAATGACATTCAGTTCGAATGAATATTCTCAGTCATCCGGGACAGAGTCCGGTCCGCAATCTCCCGTGTCCCCTGAAGGCAAGAAAAGTCCGAAAGGCATTAAAAAGTTTTGGGGGAAGTAAGTGTGATTTAACAAACCTAAATACACCGACATTTTTTGTTTCCTGTTCGGGATGATGTAATAACGGAGGAAAAATCAAGTTAAAGACTTGCTCGCCAATGTATAGCTTCATATAGGATTCTAATACCCAAAATATTTTTTACAGCCAAAGACAGCAGCATAAAACTGAGATAAAAAGTAATAAAAATAGTGTTTCTTAGAAAAAGGTATAGATCACGGAGTTCATTGATGGGTTACGATACATATTTAGCTCTCACTCTCTCTGGTTTGACTATACATGATGGATCTTGAATGCTATAGGTATCTCATATCTCGATATCGAAATGTTTTTGCTCAGGATCCGGAGAACCCCCTCTGGAAACTTTAATACAGACGATCTTGGATTGTCAGAATTTAAAAGAGGAGGCCTACGAGCAACCGCCGGACCAAGACTTTCTAGAACGAAGGATCCCAGGAGTAAAAATTGGTATTGGATTTTCTACCATGTGATTTAATGCAGGTTTCAAAATTCTTGGAGTTACTTGCTGTTACTGTTAGTGCCAGAGGGATTCTCCAAATAGATCTAGAATTGCTATTAATTCCTAGGTGGAAGTGTGACTCCAAAACAAGGGGGATAAGGGTATGTTTCGGTCATGAGCATGCCAGAGCTCTACATTGTATTCTAATAAATATCATGACCGTATGGTGAGGGTTATAAAGAAATGTCCGTGTTTCAGTACGTTGGATCCGGTAAAGCAATTCCGTGTCTGACTATAATTCCGCACCTGGATATAAGCATTCGAGTTCAGTGCTCAGAAGACTGTTACCTTCAGTTCGCATTTATAAATGTTCCAACCATAATGACATCTTTAGTCGAAGTTGATACCTTTTTATTGGGTCATGCGGAAAAAAGATGTAAAGTTACAAAAGATTCTGGGATATTAGAGACCTCTTCAGGCCTACGCTAGAAAGTTTTATCCATTTTCCTTAACCATAATGACTAAGTGCAATATTATGAGGGAAAGCTTAGTACATCCGGTACAGAATGTGAATCATTTTGAATTACATTTTATTTAAAAAGCAAATGGACTGATTGTTGTTGTTTTTGTCTCTAGTGATTATAACGCCCCCTTTGCGCAGTGGGGCAACGAGCAGGTCTGTAATTGGTTAGAAGACCTTGGCTTGGGGCAATACGTCATGTTCGCCAGACAGTGGGTGAACTCCGGCCATACGCTTCTAACCGCCACACCTCACCCAGACCTGCGAAAGTGAGAAATATATTATATATATATATATTATAAACAATACAATTACAATGCTAAAGTTTTTTGGGTTGGCTATTACCGTGGTTTGGTGGAACTGAGAACACACCTGGTTCGGTAGAATGTGTTCGTAAACTTTTCAATTACAGTACTTTTACCTGCTTTTCCACATGAGAGGCCGGTATATGGATATGGATTGCCCGCTTTTGGATTCTAGTAATCGGTGTACAGATAGTTGCCCAGATATTAGTCCTCCCCAGTAGTCAGAGACTAAAGTTGGCCAACCCATGGACGTAATATCTTAATAGCATGTATTCACAAAGCTTGATCGCCTCCACAATGATCCTCCATAAGAAAGAAAGTGCCCGTTGTTGTTGGCTTGTACGATAACGTAGATGAACACCCAAGGGTAGCCACCATTGGGCAGAGGAACTGCCACAGAATATATTTATAACATTACCAAAGATTTCAGGTTTAGGGAGTCTATTTGAGGTTGTGTTACGCACTAAATCCATCTTCTTTGTAGGAACTGGGGATAAAACACCCACTGCATCGGAAGAAGCTTCAGCTTGCCATCAGCGCCTTAAACTCCAAAAAAGAGGAGAAATCGGCACAACTAGATCATATGTGGGTGACACGTAAGTATAATATTTCCTAGCTTTGTTCATAATATCTGCATGCTTAAATTCTGAGTCTGAGCATTTCCTCGTTTTGTTTTTGGCAGGATGGCTAGATGATATCGGTTTGCCTCAGTACAAAGATCAGTTTCACGAATCGCGGGTCGATGGGAAAGTGCTTCAATACATAACTGTGGTATGAGCCAACGCATCCGTTTTACTTTTGCCCAAAGCTACCGGTTATTCTTTACTGTGGTCCATGTACTTCACGGGCTTTATTTGTTAAACCCGTGATGTTTTTAGGTGCTCCCCTACAATTAAAGCCTAGACCTTGGATGTATTTTAATAGAATGTCTGCTAATTACGTTAAAGAAGGCTAACAGGCCACACATCAGTTCTATATGATTAGATAAACCGGTGGAAATGTGACAATAAAGCAGGTCTGTAGGTGGCTGTTGGCTAAAATAAAGAGACAAACCTGGGTATCGACAAAGTGACCCTTGAACTTGGCAATTGAGGTCTACAAAGTCCATGGCTGGTGAAGCTCGGTATTGATGGTATTCTGTCACGCAGCGTCCACTCTAAACCAGGACATTTAAAAAAACATCATGATGTTTGTAGGAGAAACGTGATCCTTTCCTTCGCCATGTGTTGCTCCGGAGGGACAGGTGTAGGGCTTTGGCAAGTAGAGATCTTTGCGCTGGAGAAGAGGAAGGAAAGGCTTAGAGCCACCGAGCTAAAATTGGGATGTGATAATCCAATAAACTAGCCTGAGACAGATGAGAAAATATAGCAAGGAAAAGAGAATGTTTCACGCGGTGCTATTGGATAATTAACTGGGGCAATTTTCTTTAAAAAAGTATTTTACGCAGAAGTATCTGCAGAGCACAGTCAGGATGGAGCTACCTATATAGCATTGACTGTTCCTTTAATTGTTTGTCCTATATTATTACCCACAGCAGATGAATCCATAATGTCTGTGTATATATATATATTATAAAATCATATAGATTTTTAATGGGAGATTAGAACAATTTGGCCCAGCTAGTCTGCCCAGCTCTTGTGCCATAAAGACTCGAAGTCTGATCAATATTATCTGTTAACATCAGATCTATTTCTGTTTTTAAGAATGATCTCCTGTTTCTGAAAGTCACCAGTCAGCTGCACCATCTCAGTATTAAATGTGCCATCCACGTCTTACACGCTAACAAGTTTAATCCCAACTGCCTGCGCAGACGGCCGGCTGATGAGGTATCGTACCTGGTATTCTATTTCTAGTGAAATGATGGAGATCGTATATAAGGATGGGGTGAAACGTTTTAATCGCGTTGTGGTTACTATTCGCAGAATGGCATCTCCCCTTCTGAAGTGGTCCAGTGGTCTAATCACAGAGTATGGAGTGGCTGAGATCCGTGGATCTAGCAGAATATGCACCGAACCTCCGCGGGAGTGGTGTTCACGGGGGCCTTATTGTAAGATATTGTCCTATTTATATCTATATGACATATAACAAATACCATACAGTTCAAGCAGTCTTCCTCATTTGATATTTGCCAGTTTTAACCAATGCAAGATTATTAATCACAATAGTTTGTTAATAAAGGGACGCTCCAGCCATAGCTTAAAAGTCCCTTAAATTCCAATTGTGTCTCTTTTGCAAATGCATGGGGTGACACTGCAGGACCCTCGTACTCATTTACCTACCCCACAACTATTTTCCATGCAAGAGATGTGTTCGGATGAACACCCCCTTCCATACAATTTTATTTCAATTATTTTTATTGTATTTAATTTATTGGAAATAAATGTTATTTCACTATCTATCTTTGGCGTTGACACCTGCCAGTTGTATCAATTTCTGTATTATTATCTTTGGGGTATCTAGGAACAGCCCCAATCCGGTGGTATTTAGCAGCCTTTTTTTTTTCTTTCTTCTCTCTAACCGCTATACCCACCCCTGGCGGGCACTTTATATGTCACAGCACAATGTAGCCACTAGAGGGCGCAACAGGTAGATGTGTTCCGAAAGGAAGATAAATCCCTAAAATAATACCTATACCTATATTTTGTCTCTTAGATGCTTGAACCTCGATTTAACTCCGACACGCTAGCCATGCTTTTAAACATTCCGCCTCAAAAAACTCTGCTGAGGAGACACCTCGCAACAAACTTTAACTTGTTGATAGGACCAGAAGCGCAACAGGAGAAAAGAGAAATTATGGATTCCACAACCTATACGCCTCTGTCTACTACTGCCAAAGTCCGGGTATGTGTCCGATCTACGAAAGGGTTTTCCTTTCCAGCCATTCTGGGAGATAATATTCCAATTATCATAACATTTTCTTCTGTCCGGGCGCCTTGTGCACCTGAGAACATGGTATAAATAATTTGTTCTATATAGTCCTATACATTTTTTGGAATGTACTGTTTTTATATACTGTGTTTATATTGGTGCCAAAAATGATCGGTAGATGGATGATTATGTGGGTTAAATTCCAAACTGTAGTGGGTGATGGGGCTCAGCTGGATCGCTGGTTTTAAAGTGATCTATAAGGAACCATGTTCAAATTAAAATTCTCCAGTCTTAGCAACGAAGACTAAGACCAAACATTGAGTAGCGTAAGTTCACTATGTAAATCACTCAATGAACCTTCTCGCAACCCTAGGAATTTGGAGGGTGGGAGACATCCGGCTCGTTTCACCTAATCTCCACATATTGTCAACATATCGCCAACTCCACATCAGCCACTAGGCAACTCATTATGCTAATGGTACTGATCCCTACGCACATTATAATAGGACACAGGTTGTAAAACTGCTTACTTCGCTCGCTTTAAGCTAATGTGAAGTCTTTGGGGGAGATTTGTTACAAATATTACAGCTGTACCATATCCTTGACTCCTGAATCCGCACTCCTAATTGCAAGCTTGTTGTTGACCTTTCAGCCAAAGAAACTTGGACTCTCTAACTTTGGCCACCTTCGTAAGAAGAAGTCTGATGACTCCACCGACTACATTTGCCCCGTGGACTCAAGTAACGGTGCTCAGAAGTGCTACGGAGATTTCAAATCCTCAAGCAATGTTCCCACCAAAGAGATGGACAAACTGGACCAGGTGGGCAGACTAATTTGAAGGCATCTGCATCCGACATCCCTGTCCATTGTCATCAGCCTCCACCAATGCTTGCAAATAACCATGCATCTCCATATAACTCTTCTTACCTGCATCAACAGCATGTCATCATCAAAGACTTTAATTTATATAGAGATATTTTTATTAAATGATTATTAAAAAGCAAAAACGGGATTGTTTTTTTTGTATTTTTTTTTTTTTTTTTTAACCAAAAAAGAAGCATGTCTGTACTGCAGCTGCCTGAACTTATTGATCCATAGACGCTATAGAGAAAATAAATCTATATTTTAAGGACTGAATCTACTTTTTAAATTAACCCTGTGTATTTATTTATACGTCTAGGATTAATAATTGTATAAATATTTCTGCTTTTGTGTATTTTATTGCATGTGGAATAGACAGCGAGTGAATTGCGGACTGAAAAAGATCTCTATGGATAATGTTACATGTAAACGGCGCAGAAAAGATAGATATATATTTAATTTAAAATACAAAATACAATAAATGGAAATCACTAAAAGAAAAACCTTGACAGTGTTTTATCAAATATCCAAACGTATCCATCTAACACAATTTGCATGTTGTGTGTTTTCTGAAATGCTTGGGAGAATTTGTCGCTGGAATTTGCCTAAATCATTGGAAATTACAGGGATGTATACAAGTGGTTTTAAAGCAGAGCGACCACATGAAAGACACTTTAATTACTTGAGATACTTGAGCGGTTTTCATTTTATATGTTTATAAAGATTAGTTACTGCCCTGCCCTGTTATTTCTGGGCTTCTATGGATGAAATCAATATATATATACCGGTATGTATATGTATATTGACGGCACGATACAGTTTCCATTGAATGTTAATAATCAAAATCACCTTTATCTCTGAGTAAGACGTATATTGTATTCCCGTTCTGTATACGTTCTACAACTGGTTTAGGAATCGGGATAGAGGATGGATTCTGATTATAAGTTAATGGTTTTTCACTACTGCTGTTCTGGTTATTTTTTCTTTCCTATTTTTAATGGCCCACAGTTTTATAGGTAGTTGTTGTTTTTAATGTGAGAAACCCAATGTCCCAGCAGAACCTTTTGGAAGTGCAAGAGGCACAACCCTCTTTTGACCACTAGAGGTCACTGTTATACTGACTCTTCCTCGGAATTCCTTAGTTATAATTAAAAAGGTAAAATAAAATAATGTAAGTTGGTCATTTTGCAGCTGGCAGGGGTATCTTGTTTGAAAGACTGCCTTGATTTGATTTGTTTCTTTTTTTGCATGTAACTATGGATATGAAAATTCTCATTGAATGAGACCAGCTTTATTTCTGCTAGTTTCTTAACCTTTTATTGTTTCATTTTTGTATAGCATGTGTTTGTTTTTTTTGTTGTATTAATAATTCCTAATAGCACTAAAACTGTTATTTTTTTTCCAAATTCCCAGGGAAAGCAGCCTCTAGCACTCCAGTCACTGTGCTCAATTATTCTACTATGCCTCCTTCAGTCATAGGCTGATGCTGTTGGAGCTTGATGGGAGTTGTAGTCCACAGTAGCTGGTGTTCCAGTGGCTGCCAGTACCTGACTGATGAGTGCGAAAGCTTATCTCTAGTACATAATTATGCCGTTAACGACTGATTTTACAGATGGAGCATTCAGAAGGCATGGTAAAGCAGATAGGTGCGTTCTCAGAAGAAATTAATAACCTCACAGTAAGTAGCCTCATTAATAACTCTGCTAGCCGTATGGTTCAGATAATAGCTTTGATTACACGAGACAATGGATTGCAAGGAAATTATGTGTAAGCAATCGCGTCCATAACGCAGAGTAAATACTCAGATGAATATTTCATGGTCTATGAATTAAACAGCATGTTGCCTGCCACCATGTAAAATTCATCCGCTGCCATAATAAAGGTATTTCAGAGAATTTTACATTCTGCCAGGAGTGCGGCTGACATTTCAATTACACCAAATAAGCTCTACAAATACTTTATTTGTTTTGAAGAAGCCGCTTAGTTTAAGCTCTCTCCGGGATTGTGAGAAAACGCAGACTTTATTGGATATATTCCCAAGCGACCAGGCTAGAAGTTCTCGCATTAGATTAGAAGATTATAAATTGAATTATTATAAAATAGTATATTTTAAATTATATAATATTACATTTGTTGGTTATAACTTGAGTTTCTCAGAACTAGAGAAGGTTCCATATGCCAGGAAATATATGTCTTCTAAACATTACTTATAGTATTATATATAGTTAATTTTACCAGGAACCACTTACCACCTAATGCCAACTTTGCTTTTAAATATCCTTTACAGAACATGCTCAGCCAAGATGAATTACTGAATAATTACAGATTTTTAACCTCGTACGATGCTTGGAGGTAAAACGTCTTATTATTGGTGCTAAAAGTAACAAGAAACGGAGGAAGATTTAATGGATTCCACTGAAATTTTTGTATTGGTGGAAAGGCGTATCTGGGGGTCTCTCTACAAATTGGATTTTGGGATATTGTAGAAAGCTGTACATTTTTTATCCAGTTTTTTTCTTTTTTACTTTTCAATGTAAATCATGAGTTTCAATACACAATGAGATGTATTTTTTTCATTAAGAAGAACTGTTATGTATGTTTGATTTAAAAGGACTGAATATATTCATTCACAGTGTTAAACAGGAGAATAAATTACTACAGCAATGTATAGGATGCTTGTCACGCCAAGATATATATATGTGTGTTTTACTACTTTTTGATGTGTGATGCGTTGGTAATACTGATGACCTCATACTACCAGAAACAAGAGTTCTGATCCAAATTTCTAATCAACGTTGCAACCGCTGAACAGACTTTTCAACCGATAACTAAAATTCTAAACTTCACTTGGTCCTTGGTTTTGTTTTATGTTCCAGGCAGCCTCTATCAATTTCTTCACTTAATAAACCTAATACCATATCCGCTGGAAAGCTACTCCACTTATCCACCATTTTCTTAAACTGATTTAAGGAGTATTAATTTACTGTTTGCCTCTTCTATTTGCATTTCAAGCTTATGCTGTCACATTCTACATGACTCCATACTTTCTCCATCAGACCCGTCTTGTTACTTCTTTAGATTGTAAGCTCTCATGGGCAGGTACTACCTCCTGTAAACACTGTATATTAATTCAGTTGCTCTATTCTGCCGGTGTACAGCATTGTGTTGCTTGTATATTTTTTAACCTTGTACAGTTCAGAAAATTATATTAATCTATAAATAAAAGATAATTGTTACTGCCTTGACCACGAAATGCCACCAAAATACTCAAACATTGGGAAGAGCCCCTTCATACATAGAGGTAAAAATAAACCAAAAGAAAGGCACAGGAGGAAGAATCCCATGAACTTCCCATCTAATATGCTTGTAGCTATTGCCTTTTCTTGGGTTCATATCGGCATAATAGCAATATCTCATTCATTACAACATATATCCCAACGTGCAAGAATGAAGACACCAACGTAACAAGGTTTCTTTTTATTTCTTTGATGTCACATCCAAACAATCTCGTATAAGATGTATTGATCTGCAGAAATTGCTGCTGCATCAATTAGGTTCAAATGAAAAGCCATTTTAAGCCTGTGGGATGGGGACCTATACCCTATAGTAAGAAATACCCCAAAAAGTACATTGTTTCAGAAATGTATGGTAAACCAAACGGTAGTCCTGAGTAGCCCCAGACACTCGGCGTGCGGGACAGTCTTTCACAGCTTAAGAAAATATATA
>VKOC01001739.1:0-14487 GCA_009364415.1 Spea multiplicata
TGCTCCCATTATCTGTGTGTGTTGTTTCAGTATGTAGTTTGCTACTCACCAGCTTTTGTTTGAGATTCGCTGGTTGTCTGAAGGCCAAGATGGGGGGTTCAGGGAAAATTTCTTTTAACACCTCATCCTCTGCTAGCATTGGTTGCAGATCCTTGATGATTTTTCGGATTTCTTCTAGGGCAGGATTGTATGTGGCTACCAAAGGTATGCGTGAGGATGTTTGTTTGTCTCTGTATTGCAACAGGTGTTGGCGTGGTGTTTGTAGCACAGAGTTAATTTTCTTATTGATTATCCTGGGTTTGTATCCCTTTTGTTTGAATGTCTCGGACAGTGTTTTAAGATGCATGTCTCTGTCATCAGTGTTGGAGCAGATGCGGTGGTACCTGGTGGCTTGGCTATGGATGATGCCTTGCTTTGTGTGGGATGGATGGAAGCTGGATTTGTGCAGGTAGTTGGATCGGTCTGTGGGTTTTCTGTACAGGGATGTATGTAGTGTGTCCTTGTTTATTGTGACAGTTGTATCCAAGAAGTTTATACTTTCTGTGGAGAAGTCCATTTTGAGTTTGATAGATGGGTGAAATGTATTGAATGCGTTATGGAACTTTCTGAGGTTTTCTTTTCCGTCCGTCCAGACAATGAAAATATCATCAATGTAGCGATAATATTTGTAGGGTTTGTGAAGTTGTGTTTCCAAGAATCGTTGTTCCAGGTCAGCCATGAATAGATTGGCATATTGTGGTGCCATTCTCGTCCCCATGGCAGTGCCCATGGTTTGCAGATATATATTGTTGTTAAAACTGAAGTAGTTGTGTGTGAGGATGAATTCTATGAGTTTGGTAATGGTTTGAGGACTGTATTTCTGGTTATGAGTATGTTTTGAGAGGAACAGAGAGCAAGCTTCAATTCCATCTTCGTGTGGGATGTTGGTATATAGAGATTCCACATCCATGGTTACAAGTATGGAATTGGCAGGTAAGTTTATTAAGGAAGTCAGTGGTGTCTTGTATGAAGCTATTAGTGTTTTTAACAAAGGGTTTTAAAGTATTTTCCACTAGGCCTGAAATTGGTTCGGTTAGTGTGTCCATACCTGTTATTATAGGTCTGCCTGGGTTCCCTGGTTTGTGGATTTTCGGAAGCATGTAGAATGTCCCTATGTTGGGATTGGTGGGTATGAACGTTTCCAATCCTTTTTGCTGTTCCTCTGGGACAGATCCGATCAACTTCCTCAGTTTGGTGGTCTATTCCTTGGTGGGGTCTTTGGTCAGTTTCTTATAGTATGTGCTGTCTGATAGTTGTCTGTTTGCCTCTTCTATGTAATCTTGGGTGTTCATAATGACGACTGCTCTTCCCTTGTCCGCTGGTTTGATTGTGATGGTTTGATTATTCCTTAGATCCTTGATTGCATCTCTTTCTATTGGTGAGAGATTAGCTCTGATTTTATTATGGTGCTGCTTTGTGACTAAGGATGCAGTTCTTAGCCGGAAACTTTCAATGTAACTGTCCAATTTGCTGTTGCGTCCTGGTGCTGGAGTGAATTGAGAGTTCTTTTTCTTGATATTATAATCCGGCGTTGTGGTAGTTTTCTCTTTATCATGAAAAAACTCTTTTAGTCGTAGTCTCCTAAAAAATTCTTCCAGGTCTGAGTACAGTTCAATGTCATCTAATTTTGTACTTGGACAAAATGATAGTCCTTTGGAGAGGACCGATATCTCAGGTGTGGACAGTTCGTAATCTGAAATATTTATAATTCCTGAGCTGTTTGTGTTGTAGTCCGGGTTAGTAGTGAGACCACCGGCTGATTCAGGTGCTCTGGGTGCTTTAGTGGTGATCCTGGTCTTTCCCTCTGTTTGGCGTTTGCTGACATTTTGGGAAAGCCTGTTAAGTTTGTTGTTTTTCTTCATGAAAAGCTCTCTCTTTTGTTTTGCGCTGAAATATTGTATTTCCTTTTCCACTTTTTCAGTTGCGTGTATGTTCATTCCCCGTAGTTTTTGAAGCAGGGATTGTTTTTCATTTTGAATGCTTGTTTTTTTCTTATATAGTAGGTGGATAAGGTGATTCCTAAGTTTTTCGCTGGTGCGTTTGCAGAGGTTTTCAGCAAATTGTGAGTTATGCGTTGTAGCGACTGGATTTTTGATCCTCAGTCCATTGGGGATGAGCCTTCTTTTCTTACAGTGAGATAAGAAGTATATGTCACTGTTAAGCTGTGTTTCCTTTCTGGTGATTTTGAAGAATTGCTTTGTTAAACGGCTATATGCGGTATCTTCCATAGTACTGTATAGCACTCCATACATGACCTCAAAATCAAAACACTGAGAGGTCATTTCAAAAACACCCAAGAAAGAAAGACATTTGAAGCCAAAATGATACATTTTTATGATTGTAAAAACAGAGGACTTAATGTGGATTTGAGCTTCTTAGCACATTATCAAAACTTCCTATAACCTGTGCCTTTTTTTCACCCTCTCTCTCCTACATGCTCACCCCTGCTCCCCCTCTTGCCTTATCTGTGCAGTTTATGCCACTATTTACTATTTACGACCCTCTTAGTTTTTTGTCTGCTAATTCTCTATCTTGTTATTTTAACCCCTGTTTTAACCCTGTATCAGAACATGTACTGGTCAGTTTTAAACTGTTTTAAACTGTGTTTTTCACTTGCTTGGTCAGAAATGCTTTTGACTTGATAAAGGGAGGACTCCCGAAAGCTCGTCTATTATTTTAAATACTGTTAGTCCAATAAAAAAGGTATTACAAGATTCTGCAACATTCTGTTTTTTTGCAAATGAAAACAAAAAATATCAATATTGGTTGATGCATTTCTATAATTTAAAGTTATCCCTACCTCCTACACAGGATCCATTAAGTACATATAGAAGTTATTAGAAGGTCTACAATGGTGTCAAATGACCCACACCCATATACTGATCTGTGGCTGCAAACATGGCCAATAATAGTTGGAAAGGTAGGCACTAAAATTAATTTATAAATATCTATTAAAATGATATAGTCTTCTATATCGCTCTGTCTATATTGGATAAGATACAGCCATTCTTTTTTTTGGGGGGGTTAATTCAAATGAATGGCATACTATTAGCAAAATATATAAATGAAAAACATGCATCAATTCGTTGCCTTACAAAAGACAATTGTATTCCTTGCTATGAAATAATGACTACTCATCACAGTAATGGTTTGTAAGTAGACATGCACTTAGAACTTTAAGGAAGGTGATAACAGTAAAGCTAAATTTACATATACTCCCACAAACGCAGTGTTCTTCAATGCATTTACGTCGTGCCTACACTCTTACAATGTTCTTTTGTTTTCCACTTAAACTTTGCATACTTTACAATATGTAACACTTTAAAAGCATGTTTTGATTGATTTCCTAATTACAGCTTTTTTTTGCTGCATAATACTTCCATGCATGCTCACAAAAACGAATCTTCCATTGTCCGAAATACATTTCTAGCATCTTTCCTTAATTTCCTGAAATAGAAACTATGTAAGTACAAAATTACTATAGCAGCCATTAAAAGCTTAAACTAGGTTCCATAATCTGTATTATTTTAGGGTTCCACATGCATCATTGATATGAATTGATGACATGGAGATCCCATCTTTAAGACATTAGAAGTAGAAGGGTTACTGGTATTAGCATAACTAAATTAGTGAGACCTACCTATAAAATGTGATTTTTTTTTTTCTGTCAATTTAGTTGTTTTCGACATATATAGTTTAAAAGATAACCTCATGAAAGCTTAGATCTGTAGTAGTCTGTAGCCAGCATTTTATATTGCTAATTTTAACATGTAATCACATGCGTGATTACATGGGTAATTACATGGGTTTATTTAGTTATTAAAATGTGAGATTTGAGACAGGGGAGGGCTTGCACCTTTTGGCCCTGGGGGGCAAATTAAGTGAAGTGGCCCCATCAGCCCCTTGCACTTGTACACACATTCACATGCTTACACACTAACATAAACTCATTCATACACACTTACACACTCATGCTAAAACAGACTTCCTCACATACACTTAAGCATCCTCGCTAACACACAAACAATTATACATTCATGCTCTCGCCTACAATGCTTACACATGCACATTCATGCTCACCTACACATACAAACTCATGTTAACACATTATACATATATTCTCATTATGACATAGATACTCCCTCCCTTGCAGTATCATTCACTCCCTTCCTCCCTCCGTCCATCACCCTTTACCTCACCCACAGGTTTCTTTCTGGCACTCGCACACTGTGAGAGCAGCCTCGCTTCTCCGTGTCAACCTCGCTTCGTTCCTGGCTCCGTGAGCCAGTCCAAACTGTTCTCAAAGGCCCAGTCTGACCTGGATGAGCCTTTTGTGAACAATTTTGGGCTGGCACTGGGAGCAGTCCAAAAAAAGAATAAAAGTATGGAACATGGGAATAGCTTTTTATAACATTTTATAAGTGAGAACTTATTTGACCCAGAGGTTTGTTGAATAGTTTGGACAAAGACCTACCAAATGAACAGCACTAACCAATAAGTTGAATTTAAACTATGCACATATAAAGGGCCAATTCCTAGTAAACATTTTTTATGTGTACAATGGGTGTCTAGAGTATCAATGTCTTTTGGCAGTATAAACATTGTGACTGACACTCTCTTTGCTTCTTTTATGAGTTTTCCATTTCGTGCATTTTAGTAACTGTATTCAAGCCATTACTAGATAGTGTGAACTGATCATGTTGTCTGACACTTGTTAGTAGGACGAAACTGCTATCAAACCACACACAATAGTTAGTGGGGTGAGATGAAAGTCACGTAACCACAAATCACTGGAGAAACAGAATTTGACAGCACATAGAAACTAGTTTAAAACACTCATACCTTACTTGGTCTATTTATTCAAATCTAATTTATTCTATATCTAGGTTTATACTTTAATGGAAAATGTCAACTTCACAACTACTAGCACCTTGAACAAATTACTTGTAATTTGTACTGTTTGTTTTTAATTAATTAAATTGTTTTGGAGATATGTTATTTAGTGGTAGGGGTTATTTTATCTACATGAAGCAAACAGTGGAAAAACTATTATATCTAATCAAATTCGTTTTCGCCTTTGCCCATTCTTACAAAGGCTACCTGAACCAATCAACAATAGGGTAGCAATAATTTGAGATAAATCATCCAGAACATGAGACTAGTACTTTATGTTAGCAGCTAACATTATATACACGTTAGGCACATTTATAATAAATATAGATTGCTGCACATTTATTTCCTGTGCTGAACAGCAACATTTTTTAAAAGAAAAGTTACAGATTAGCATTAAGCCCACAATTATCCCATGTTACTATTCTAAGTAACTGTTAGAGACGGAACAAGGAGTCCAATAGTTAACATGTGTACCCCAAAAGGATATTGTACATCTATAAAACGTGTAAGTACTGAATCCAAACTGCTCAGTTTAGCACATCAGAGAAAATGGTATAATTGATCAGAAAAGCAATCACAGTTCATGGCACTGGTGAAGTATGATAAGATGCCTTGACTTGAGTTCATTAAAATGATTCCCCTTTCACACAAGTATTACATTGACTTTAAGACGCTCCAGCCTGTGATTTTTTTTTTCTGTTGATATATTAAAAGTATTAAATGTATTCCTTAGGCCATGGATCTTAAACTTAAGGATAAACCGCCAAAAGTTTTTTTGGGTGGATACATAAAACATATTTTCCTTTATAATAAAATGTTAATTATGTTACTCTCAAACTGTAAAAAATCTGGAATGGAGTCATCCCAAGTCAATAACCCAGATGAAGCATACTCAGAACACAGAATAACCAACCAAAATGGGTAACATGATTCTTTCATTAAAAAATAAATGTATTCTGGACAAGATTCCCTTCTCGATATTGACATTCCTCGAATAACATATGTAATTCAAAACTTTGATTGCTATGTATCCTACTGTCAGATTAGAACATATTCATTGCACGCAACACTGACTTTTATTGTAACTATTCAGGAGATCAAAACAACTCAACTTTTTATTGGGGCTATGGTAACCATTTACACATTTAGGCCACCCTATCTCTGTGGCATTGAATGAATTTAAAAGGAGACATGACATGTGCAAATTGACTCTCAGCGATTCGATGATAAACTAAATGTTCTTCACATCTCATCTCCTATGTTTTGGTCCAGAGATTCCATAGTGAACTTTTTCATCCATGCCACTAGATAAGAAGTTGAGTTCTTGATCACTCAAGCAGCATTCAATCTCTCATTAGGTGAACATAATAAGAAAATCAACCCCACATTTGACCTTTTCACATAGGGGGTCAAAGGAGTCTGATTGGGGTCAGCTCCAATGCAAGGTGGTTACGCTCAAAGTAGCTACTGAAACTGGTCATGATAATTATTAATGAAAAAATAATGGACTATAAAAAAAGGAACGTAAGCCAATTCCCACAGGTTTTAAGGACTGTTGTACTTTTGTTGCAAATGAGCATTAGTAACCTTTCAGTATAAATCTGACAACATGTTATCTTCATCTTTTGTACAAAAAAAAAACTAGGAATGGAATAACCTGGGAGTCAGATCCTTCTGTATTATCACATGTAACACCCACTATAATTTATTTATATAAAGAATGCAAATTCCAGTTCTTTAGCTAGTGAGCAAGAAGATCAAAATGTGTCCCATTCACCTCTTGAAATTCGTAAGAGCTTTTAAATTGAGCATCGCAAACCTTTTCAATGTAGTATGATTACAAGTTTCTCCAACACACCCTTAATTCCCACGTCAAATACACTTGTCACATTTCTAAGATGTACTCTTAGAAGGTATACTTATAGATACTGTCTGTAATTATCAGTAAAACGGCTCTATTGCTTTGCAAATCTATTAACTCATTTGATTGCTATGTATCCTACTGTCAGATTAGAACATATTCATTGCACGCAACACTGACTTTTATTGTAACTATTCAGGAGATCAAAACAACTCAACTTTTTATTGGGGCTATGGTAACCATTTACACATTTAGGCCACCCTATCTCTGTGGCATTGAATGAATTTAAAAGGAGACATGACATGTGCAAATTGACTCTCAGCGATTCGATGATAAACTAAATGTTCTTCACATCTCATCTCCTATGTTTTGGTCCAGAGATTCCATAGTGAACTTTTTCATCCATGCCACTAGATAAGAAGTTGAGTTCTTGATCACTCAAGCAGCATTCAATCTCTCATTAGGTGAACATAATAAGAAAATCAACCCCACATTTGACCTTTTCACATAGGGGGTCAAAGGAGTCTGATTGGGGTCAGCTCCAATGCAAGGTGGTTACGCTCAAAGTAGCTACTGAAACTGGTCATGATAATTATTAATGAAAAAATAATGGACTATAAAAAAAGGAACGTAAGCCAATTCCCACAGGTTTTAAGGACTGTTGTACTTTTGTTGCAAATGAGCATTAGTAACCTTTCAGTATAAATCTGACAACATGTTATCTTCATCTTTTGTACAAAAAAAAAACTAGGAATGGAATAACCTGGGAGTCAGATCCTTCTGTATTATCACATGTAACACCCACTATAATTTATTTATATAAAGAATGCAAATTCCAGTTCTTTAGCTAGTGAGCAAGAAGATCAAAATGTGTCCCATTCACCTCTTGAAATTCGTAAGAGCTTTTAAATTGAGCATCGCAAACCTTTTCAATGTAGTATGATTACAAGTTTCTACAACACACCCTTAATTCCCACGTCAAATACACTTGTCACATTTCTAAGATGTACTCTTAGAAGGTATACTTATAGATACTGTCTGTAATTATCAGTAAAACGGCTCTATTGCTTTGCAAATCTATTAACTCATTTCTAGTTTTGTCAAGATGCATTATCTGAAGTAACATTCTGACGAATGTACTTTGCAAAATAAAATTGAAAAAAAAAATATGAAGAATATGTGGTGTTTCAATATGGTTAATATGGTCATTATATTATATTAAAATAAAGATACAGGCCTGCACTTAGCTGCTTGTTCTACTGCCAACTGAATTGGCTGTAACTCAGAGAGCTAAGCTTTTGCTCAGATGCCAGCCTTTAGGGACCCCTGCTAACAATTATGGCGAGAGATTAAAACATATATTTGTAGTAGATTCATCCAAAGACATCTGAAGGTAGCATAGCACTCACTTTTATAGCTTCTAATAATCCCTGTTTACAAGCCCTCTCCTTCTTAGCTCTCTGCATTCTACTGCCCAGTCCACACTAAGCTAACCATGGACCATGTGTATACTTATAATATCCCAAACCCAGTCAGGCAGCTCTTTAGTGTTAAATTATGGCTTGCAATTTAAACTCTAGTGTCCAAACACTCCTACCCTGCACCTATGACTATGTATCTTAATGAATCCCTGTGTACTCAAGCGGAACTGTTAATGCTAACTTCTTTGCATTAAGTATATACACACTACACCCTAGGCAGCACTTTCTTTCTATTGATTACTGCTCAATCATCCCAGCCTGAATGCTATACTATGTCTGTGTACTGATTCTGTTGCATGAATTGATGTCCTATAACTAATAATCAATATATTTAATGCCCATGCTGTTTGTTTTTATAAATAGTCTTTTAATGACCCTTAATGACCAATGATGTGCCGGATACTGCATTCAACCCAGCAAGTCAATGGAGCCCAGCTTTCTAACCACAATGTTATTTGTAAAATATTTTGAAAAAATTAAAAATTTTGAAAAAAATTAAAATAGTTAAAAAAACAAAGTGAAAATGTGGAAACATATAAAACAATAAATATCCAGTGATGGCATCATCAGGGGATTCATTCAGTTCCAACAAATTGTAAAAAAAAGTTTACAAATATAAAAAAGGAGGTTTATTTAATGAGTCAGTGCTAAAATTAGCTGTGTATCTTCCTAAAATCTTGCTATGGTTTAAAAAAAATGTATAGGTTTGATTTGGTGAATTTAAGTGGCTGGATTCAAAGATGTCCCAAATAGGACATGGGCACAGACTGACCAGATGTCAAAATAAGAAAAAATGTGCACCTTTTAGCCCCAAACAACCCTACAAACCTATGATGGTGGTATCACTGTACTTGGGAACACAAAGTTTGGTGCTAAAATTAGTGCTTGGAATGAGTTAAAATACTAGTATTCAAAAATATATGGTTTGATGGGGTGACTGGAATTGGATGGGTTCAAAGGTGTCACAAACATGACATGGGGACAGGATGACCAAATGCAGCCTTTTAGCCCCAAAAAATCCATGCATTGGTGGTATTACTTTACTGCTGAATACATATTGGGGTGTTTCGAAGTGACATATACGAGGGACTGTACAATTAACCACAAAGTAAATTACTACCACAATGGATGGTAATGGAATTAGTGCATGGAAAGTGATAAAATACCAGCATACTCTGGGGTGTCTAGTTTTTAAGTTTTTGTTTTTACTTTTCACAATTGTTTATAGAAAATTAGATGATCAAAAAATGGTTGCTAAAGAAAGACCTTCCTGTTTTCAAAAAATAATATATATAAGAAATATAAAAGAGAGAAGAAATTACTGTTAAACACAAACACAGCAAAAATGTCAAAGCAGCCTCATTTACAAAGGGTACAGAGAAAAAAAAAACCAGCCACGTCCTTAAGGGGTTAAAGAAACAGTAATGTAAGTTTTCATGATTTTTTTGATCATTGACTTCTACTGCGGATTACATTTACTTCATTTGATTCTCCTGAGGAAGCCCAAAGAGCGGCGAAACGCGTTGAGATACGGAAGAAATTTATCTGCATGTTTTTGGATCAACTATACCGGACTTTTAAGTTTAAATATCTATTTGAACTCAACCATTCTGTAAGTGCATTTTTACTTGCGCATCTATGAGATAAGAAGTTATTGCACCATATGGTTGTTTTCTTTGCTTTATATTTTTAGAGCTTTTAAGAATAAAAGAACAGCTTTTACTACAGATGAGCCTCCTGTACTTACACTGTTTGTGAGTGCATTTCACACATTTATATATATTTTACTTTCATCTACAGTATTATACTATTATATTTTTTTCTCTTCTATATACACATGCTCCCCGATTTCTGTTGGTTTCGTATATGAACGCCCAGAGGAGCGTTTTTGTTGGGTTGCGGCAGTGATACATTAGGGAAGTATTTTTTCTTTTTTCTTCTTTTTTCTTTATTCACTTCGGATATTCACACGTGTTTTTGGGTGTTCAAGGTTTTGTTTATTCCATGAGACATCCCAAAAAAAAACAAAAAAATGATTAGAATTCCTACCATAATAGTAAATTTAAAATAAACATAACTTTTAATATCCAATGAATATAAAATTAAGTAGTTAACACTACTTTTACCATGCAGTAGATGCCTATTAGTGCTAAACAGACACTTCCTTCCAAAAGAAGAAGGGGAAGGGAAAGTGCCTATTGCAGCTGCACAGTAAGTAAAGGGTTCGTAATGAGTGTAACCTAAATAATTATCATTGAACAGTCACTACCATGCGTATTGCCTACAACCAGAGACATCCCAACATCAAATAATAGCAATCTCATACACTAAAGGGGGGGTTGTTAGGAGAGTTTGCAAGAGTTGTGACCAACCAATAGATCCCATGAAGATTATGTTAGGAACTCATCCCAGCCACAAGGGGAAACACACAAAAGTTTCCAAACATTCAGTATAGTCAAAAATTATACACAGATGACATGAAAGCATACATACAATTGACCGCTGTTTTTGTAACTTCTGGGAGTGCTACTGAGCATGTGCAAAGGGCTTTACATACTAATACTTGCTGGTATTGGTAGAAGCAGCCAAGGGAGAGATAAAATGAGATCAAAGTCTCCTTTTCTTACTCCAGTAAGAGAAAAATGCATGTAGTAAAACAAAGTCTATGCAAAATGGATTTATTTTTGGGGGGACTAGACTATTAATTTAACCTGCATGTCAAGCTGAATAAATACATACAAATCATAAAATAATAATATGCCAAGCTAAATGAGTTCACAGTAAACTGCGGCGGAACAGAAGTCATCATTAACAACATTTTAGCTCCAACTGGGGTTGTCAGATTGATGAAGACCCAGCTGTGGAACAAAACACCATTACTTTTTTTCCTATTTTAGCACACTGTAATTATATTTTTAACACACTGGTATACATTTATAAATTTATTTTAAGTAGGTAGAGCTGCATTTAATAATGTTTTTAATGGAATCTTGGCTTTACACATTCTTTATATCAATTTTGCAGCTTAGCCTTAATCCATGTTTCTAGTTATAAACAACACTCTTCAAAATCAAACAATGACTAAAAAACACATCTATCATTTGTGATAGTGGCAAGGCATGTATTTCAGCTTCCATGGCACATATTCATATAACACAATATACTTTGTGTTCACAAAAACTGTTAATTCTCTATAAGGAATTCAGAGCACATTCACATGTCAACAATATTGAAACACTATATTAAGTTGAATGAAGATGAACATTTCAGATCTATTTTACACTAGATATTGGCACCTCCCCCCTGGGTGCTGCAAAAACTGATTTGTCTCTTGTGGAATGACCTATCACTGTAATTTCTAGGGCAATATGAACTGCACAGTAACATAATTTTATTCTGCGTGAAAACATTTGCAAGTAATTCCCATCAGAAAAGTGACAAAGATCTCATAATTCTCACTTATGAATTGTTACAGTTGAAATCATATGATATATTCCTAAAACATGAGAACAAATTAAAGCAGTTATAATACCTGGCAAGGAAAGTTTCTTATGGTGAGTATAACAGAAAAGAAACAAAATAACTCTCTTAAATTGTTTTGGTATTTCCTTCACATTGGTTAAAATAGTATTTCTTGGTCTCTTTCATCTTTTTATACCTCTCACATACTTACATGCCTGGGATCCTGGACTGCCAACTCCCAAATCATTTGAGCTGCATAGATATCTTTGGAGCATAGTGCCATTTCTGATCACATGACTGTAAACATGATATTTTTTTAGGACTGCTTGCAAATGGTTGGACCGTTGGCTTCACACTCAACTTCACACTCAATCTCTGGGATTGCCATTTGGCTTGGCTGGTATTGTACTTTTTTTGACCAATGACTAACCTCAGTCTACACAGGATTTCTTTGATACCAAATTCTCCATCCTCCACTGGCCCCGTATGCAGTAGGAGACAGTGAATTTTAGACAGCCTCAGTGTACCTAGAGCAGGGATCTCCAACCTCGGCCCTCCAGCTGCCTGGCAGGACTACATCTCCCTACTCCTTCAGCCAGCCCCTTAGGCTGATAGCAGCAATTATGGGAGATGTAGTCCTGCAGCAGCTGGAGGGCCGAGTTTGAGGATCCCTGACCTAGAGGCTCAGCATTTGGGAAAACCTTCAGGTCTACATTTGGTATTTACTGGGTGTGTTCTGGTTTCCTTGCTGTGTTGGCCAATTCAACAGCACCCTGGAATTTGAATGTATTTGCTTTTAGGATGCACTTCCCTTTCTTTTTTCAGTTCAACACATTGCTATTCACAGACGAATAACACAGGGCTGCTTGTCCTGCATAAGTACTCTTGATGGCCATTATAGGAATACAGACACCTCATTTGACTTTCCCTCTATACTTCATCCAGATTAGATGTAGATCAGAGGGTGGCAGCAAAGGAAGGCATCACTTTAGCGTTAGTAGTGAGTTTTAATACCAATGTATAAAAGTAAAATATGTTTTAATGTATGCCTTTTTATTTTGCCGTTGAAGGTACATTTAATGAATCCTTTATTTCTGGTGCTCTATTGCAGAGCATGGAGGAACTAGTTGGGTTTCCAATTTTAAATATATAAGGTCTATGGAAAATGAAAAAAACAAAAAGATTACCTGCACACACCAGCAAAATTACTCTTTGATCTCATCTCAGCACCCGACTCAGTGTTCCATTTTCCCTAAATTATTACTTCAGTAGAACTCTAGCAAATGAAATGAAATGTTGAATAGGATCTTGAATGGTGGAAGCTATCATGGCACTCATTACATGTTCTTTTAAAGCTGTAATGATTCTGCAAATAGACAGAGGGGGTTGGGATTAAATACCATCTATGCATCAGCCTTCAACTTGGGAATTTTTATCCATGTCCCAGGGTCCCTTAGTAGGTTGACTACATTTCATAATTGAGACTCAATGATGACAGATGTGTGGCTTTAATAGATACATTTGTGAAATGTGAAGAGAGAGTAGTCACTCACCTGCCAATGTGCCTTTTAGTACAGTCTGTACAAGTGACGTTCTAGCGAGGTATTTGCACACTTATGTACCCGTGCATTGCAGAGTATTATACAAATTATACAATAAAAATACAATTTAATGTTTTTATACCAATTGTAATACACTCCCAAAAAAGCAATATTATATATGGCATAGCCATGCAAATGTGTACAGGGAATGTACAAGGGATGCTTAATTTATAACAGCTGTGGCTCTGTTTACTTTTGCTGCCATAACAGGATGGTTAAAGGAGTCAAAACCATACACAGAATCAATAATACGGTCTGTGCATGATGAGTGCTCTTATAAAGAAAACGCAGGTGTGGAAATAATGACACCAATCAAGAATTTGCCTTCATGGGAATTTATATTCCTTGCGATTTGCGCGCTCTATTTCAATAATTTCTTTCATTATGATGTAACCCAATGGAAGTTGATTTTGTGAAGATGATGCTCGTTATAAATCGGTGTTTCAAAATTTTCTGTGTCCAGATAATCCCAATGTACTGTGTTTTCAAAACCATTACTTCTCTTATAACTGTTCTCTTGAAGTATCATAACATATTAAATTCAACAATATTTGTGGCCGAAATGCCAGAAATGCCTCAAAATGTACATGATCCATGGGTTTAGAAAAACAAGAAATACATTTGGCTACAGTTTGATAACATCGTCAAAATATTGAACAATGGGACCTGAGTTATGTTTAGATGTTTGTAAACTCCAAGACAAAAGCCATGCTAGAATAAAAAAATGACTCTGTAATGGCATGTTGGTTCTTGAGTGCATTATTAATCTCCTGGTACTCACAGAATTAGAAAAGGTGTTAAAACATAAGTATTAATTATTACGTACAGAAACGTGTTTTTTTATAATTTGATGGCAGACAAGAACCATTTGGTCCATCTAGTTTGCCCATTTATCCTAAAGTAAAGTAGTCAGCCCTTGGTCTGGTCCTCCACCACTGTAAAGTATAACTTCCTTACAGTTTTAGACTATGACCTCTTGTTCTAACATCATATCTCCTTTTGAAAAAGCTTGCCCCCTGTACTTTGTTAAATCCCCTTAAGTATTTAACTGTTTCCATGACATCTCCACTCTCTCCTGTCCAACTTACACACATAAAGATCCCTTTGTATTGCCTGATAATTTTTACACTGCAAGCCACTTACCATTAAT
>VKOC01001740.1:0-25000 GCA_009364415.1 Spea multiplicata
GTTGTCTTTATACAATGATCCCAATGTGCAGTTCCTATTCAAAGTTTTAATCCTAATTATTTTTAGGGCATATTTGTGTTGAACTGTAAAGACAGGTCAATACAAAAGTCGGATGTGGACATAATATCTTGTTAGAATTGGCAAGTAACTATTGTTGACAATATAATAAAAAATACAATATACTAAGAATATTGTTTGTATGTTTGACACTGCTTTGCCATGTAACCATTTTAGTTACTTTCCTTTTATTTATAATTTGTATGTTTTGGATTTACCAGCTCTTACAGGAAGAAATATTTTCCTTATTCTATGTAAATGTAATAATTGATTCAATGATTTATATGACACCATCATACTCTGCAGTCCTGTACTATGGGCCACGAAGCCCTAAAACGCAAAAAAGATGGCTGAATTATGCATGTCCTTATTACTTGTTGTTCTGCTGAGCAAACACAGAATATTACATTTCATCCACATACAAATTCCCCTCTGGGGCACAGCGGAGGTAATTGGTAGATTTACCATGGCCATTACATCGCATAGTAACAAGCACTGTTATCAGAAATTAGGTCTGCAGTAATGAGGTCTACTTGGAATTTTTATATTAGTACATTTGGTAATAAAATATTCATCATGAAAAAAAGGGTGACCAAAATGAAATTATGTTTTACTTATTTTATAGGTATACTTGTTTTGAAAAATTGAGACTGGGGCAGTAGCTTTCAGCATTCTTCTAGTTAATGACAGAGGATTTTTGATCCTATAAATAGTTCTAACAATGTGACCTCTTGTAGTGCCAAGCAATAGGAACTCAATGCTCTAAGACCATAAACAAATCACACATTACAAAAATAAAGTTAAGGTAACCATATGATACTTCCAAATGTGGAAAGAAAACAAGGAATATTAGCTATAAAAATATATATTTTAGGGTCAGGGATCGTGAACTTAAATTAGAATAGGCTTTTTACACTCAACTACATCTTCTTGTGCCCTGCCTGAGGACTTTTAGCCATGTGCCTTGCCTGAGGGCTTCCAGCCGTGTGTCCTGCCCGCAGGCTATCCAGCCACAGAATCCTGTCTGTGAGCTGTTTGACGACAGACAGCAGGCCCCCGCCAGTAAGACCACAGAGAGCAGGCCCCATTTGGTTATGTCCACAGCCGTCTGTCTATAGACTTTCCAAACCATGGTTCCTGTTCGAAATCTGTGTCTCTATCCTGCCAAGGTGCATGTCCAAAATCTGTTGTACAGTATTTACCACTCCAGCCTGCACATTCCAGTACAGACTTTATTCCTTATATACAGCCTAGTGTGTGTTTCTATTAGCCTGTCTGTATCTACCTGACAAACAGCATGCATTATGAGGTACAGAGAGAGTTCCCTTCATCTGGGCTCCTCCTTGACTCCCTTGTCCAGGTCGTGGCAGTTTTACAGCTTTATGCCAGATGTAACAGCACCCAAGGGTTCCACAAAGTTCTGTTGACTCATCTGTACACAGAATATTATGCCAAAAGTCTCAAAGGTCAGCCAGATGTTTATTGGTAAACGTGAGTTTTATGTTCCTTTTGGTTAGCGGCGGTTTTTGCCTTGCAACTCTACCACGGGATGCCATTTTTTCACAGTCTCTTTCTTATTATGGAATTGAGAACACTGACCTTAACTGAGGTAAGTGAGTCCTGCAGTTCTGTACATGTCATTCTGGGTTCTTTTGTGGCCTCCTGAATGAGTCTTTGAATGCACTGTGGGAGGAATTCTCCTGACATGGCTCTAGACTTCCAGTTTCTCTCCATTGGTAGATAATGGCTCTCACCATAGTTTGCTGGAGTCCAGAGCTGTAGAAACGGCTTTGTAACCCTTTTCAGACTGTTAGATGTCAATCATCACTTCTTGGATTTTTTTAGACATTTTAGGTTACATCACTTTGCAAGACAGGTTCTATTTAATTGATGTTTAAATTTAACTGGAATGGTGGTAATCATGTCTGGGTGTGTGTAGTGAAACTGAACCCACTTATCAATTACACTTTCTGTACATGAAATCATCATTTCAAAACGGCATTTTCATGTTGTCTTTTGTCTTATATTAAAACTAGTTTGATATGAAGCATTTAACTGTCTAGAAGAAATTGTGAAGGGGCAAATCATTTTTCACAACTATGCATCTAGAACATGCTGTACAGTAAAAAAAATAAAATTGTTAATACTATAGCTTAATGGTTGGCATTAAATGAAAATATTACTAATATTACTAACATTTGGTTCAGGAACATTTTAGCTATTTTTATTATTATTATTAGACGTACTAGTAGTAGTAGTTAATGGCAATTATTTTTAGTACCTAAAATGTTTAAAGAGCTTATAAAGAGAAAATGTCTTTACCAGCTGATACTACATCCCATTCTGTCATGTCAGCTCATGTCAGTCACATTGCATTAATGCCTTTCTTTTAAAATTAGCCTTTGTGTTTATATCTGTTGGTGTGGAAACAAATCACATATTTTGTTCATATTCATGTTGACTGCACCATTGCCTCCAAACATTTTACATTAAGTTTAGGGCATTCTACACGTCCTACTTTCTTAGAAACCAATAATGCTATAAATTTGTAATTGACAAATTGTACAATCTACAACTTTTAGATGTTCGTATGCATTTACAAGTATCAAAAAAGCTTTTTAGTATCAAAAAACTTAACTGAAACATCCAAGCCCTCTTCAAACCACCATCTAAAACAATCTGAAGAGAGGCCCTTGCAGGGTCCTCAGTCTTAAGCCTCACAGTCTGCATTTACAGCTTTGGAACGGCCGGGGAGATCGTACACTATAAAAACAAAAGTATTGGGACACCTGACTATTACACCAACAGAGACTTTTAGGACATTGTATTCTAAATACATAGACCTAAACATGTAGTTGGTCCTCCTTTTCCTGCTATAACAACTTCCACTCTACTAGGGATGCTTTCCACAAGATTTTGGAGAGTTTCTATGAGAATTTATGCCCATTCATCTAGTGGAGCATGCATGAAGTCAGGCACTGATGTTGGACAAGAAGGCCTAGCTCGCAATCTCTATTCCAGTTCATCCAAAAGGTGTACAATGAGGTTAAGAGTTTATGGACCTTGCTTTGTGCACTGTGGCACAATCATGCTGGAATAGAAAAGGGCCTTCCTCTGTTCCCACAAAGTTGGAAGCATAACATTGTTCAAAATGTCTTGGTATGTCCCATGAGTAAAGAGAGGGAGCTTGCACACTGCGAGGAAGGAGATAAAGTTTATGTATTTGTGAGCATGCATGCATGTATGTATGAATGTGTAAATGTATGCACATGCATGTGTAAGTGTGTGTAAGCATGGATGTGTAAATGTTTGTGTGTGAGCCTGTATGTTTAAGGGCGTGTGAGCTTTTAGGTGTACATGTGAGTTGGTGTGTAGGTCTGTGCATATGTCATAGTGTGTTTAAAAATGTGTGCCACTCCATATGTAAGTTACTGGGGGAGGCAAGGGAAAGATGAGGAAAAATGTCAAATATAATAATGAATAGGAGGAGAGATAAAGAGAAAGGAAAGAGAAAATGAAATAGGGGAAATGGATACAAAGAAGGGAGATAATGGCAAGTAAGGAGAAAGGGGAGAGAAAATAAGCATAGACAAAATAATGAGAAGGGGAGCGATAATGAGAAGTGGAGAAGATAGGGAGAAAAAGGAGAGATAAAGTAAAATCAGAGGTGAGATAAATAAAAAAGAGGAGCTATAATGAGAATGGTATCAAAGTACAGGGGAGAAATAAAATAGAAGAGGGAGATGTAGGGAGAAAAAGGAGAGAAAGAAAGCGGAGGGGTGATATACAGAAATGGAAGGGATAATAAAAAGGTGAAGTAAAAAGAAAGAGAAGATGAGAGATAAAGAAAAGATGGAATGACAAAGAACAAAAAAAGGTAAAAACAAAGGTTAGAGATAAACAGAAAAGGAAGGAATAGAAAGAAGAGATAAAGAAAAAAGAGGAGAGAGATAATGAGAAGGGGATCAAATATGGGGGAAATAAAGGGAAAGAAGAGGAGAGCTAAAGACCCAAAGGGAGAGCTGAGATAGAGAGAAATGAAAGTGATAATGGCAAAAAGGAGGGTCAAGAAGAGGGATGAGACTAGGAGACTACTGTGGGTGCAATCTGGATGCAGGGTATATCCTGTGGATGCAATCTGGGCAAATCATGTGGGTGCAATCCGGGTGCTGGGACAAGTCCTTATGTACAAATTATTGAGTTAAAATTGGATGTGCAGTGTGCGCAGCAACCATTCCCAAAGCGGACTACAGTGCTATCAAATCTGCTGTGGGCCCATAGCAAGGCCCATGGGCCCTTTCAAGAATCAAAACAATTTGCTGAAACATCCCATGTGAAAACCAAAATACAAAAACTATTTCTAAGGTTATATTGTTGTAATGCATTCTCATTTTGTAAAGTATATTTTGTAAATATTTGTTGTATTTGTTAATATTTGTAGCATAAATATTGCAGTCTTTAGTTTATGCAAAATACAATTATTTGTATTGTGTTAAATATTGATCTTGGATTCAGCTTTTGGTTAGGTTCTCCCAAAACCACCCCTGACATGGTAAAATAATAATTACATTTGTGTGACAAGTGTTTAATATGACTGGTCCCATTAGCAAACACATATAACTATAATCCATTTGTAGTTTGAGCACAAAGTGTAAAAACAATTACATTGATTTATTGAAATCATTAGGTTTAATTTTAAAATATAGGATTTGGGAAAGTAACCCACCCAAATAATTCGATTTTACAACGTATATTGGTTTATACACCTAATTTTACTAAATTTGTTACTGTTCATAGAGTTATTGGTTCCATGATATATGACTTTACAGCTATCTGTTTGGGGTTTCATCACTAAAGCAAGACTTCATAAAATTACTTGTAATTGGTTAATTTCCTGAATTTAGCATGTATTATGAAGGACCTTCCCTGGATAAGTCCTCTGCAAGGAGGGCTGAACTGGCCCTGCATAATGGATAGTTCAGTCAGTGAGGTAAGTTTTAAGAAATCTCTCTGATTTACCGTATTGGCTCGATTATAGGCTGCACCCGAATATAGGCCGCACCCTTAAAGATAGGTGCTTTTTTAGAGAAAAAAATTTCTTAGTAAAAAAACCCCACCAGATATGCTGCCACTCTGCCCCCCTCCGAGATATGCTGCCACTCTGCCCCCCCCGAGATATGCTACCACTCTGCCCCCAACATGTGCTCTCCCAGACTTACCAGTGCAGACTCCCCGGGGTCTTGCGGGGCACATCTACGCAGTACGCATATATAACTTCCGGTCATGACTCCCTCGGCCATGCTCAGTGTCTCTTGCTATCCAATATTGCTTTATAAAGGGCCATTGAAGCTACTATTGCTGCAGAAAATAGCTAGAGTCAAACCATAATGTAAAGTCAAGTCAATGACACGAAATTCCAATTCTCAGGGACAGTCTCCTGCCATCTCTCTTTAGCAAATTCTAAAGTGTGATCTTAATCTACATAGCTCCCAATATTGGATATCAAGAGACATTGAGCATGGCCGAGGGAAAAGCTTTACAGAGACGCTATGTGACCTATTGACAGCTATTTCTGTAACTGGGTGAAGACATAAAAAAAAATCTCAGCTTGTAGAAAGGAGAGATATCAAGGGAGGACAATGGGACAGAGAGAGATTTGGAACCCTGCTACACTTGGGAGTTGTGAATCAACCATTCCTTCTTATTCTCAATGATCTCAAAATTGGCATTAAATATTGTGGTTTTGGTTTGTCTAAAACTGACATCAATTGAACTAATTCTTTTTTTTTTCAGTATGTCTGTATTGAACTAATTCTAATAGAGTAATTAACTGTAGTTTGTACAATGCAAGCACAGTAGATCGGTCTTCAGGGACAGCAACTTAACATTAATTTCTTTCCCTTAATTCAAGATTTTAACAACCTGGTACATTTGATGGGAGGGATAAGAGTTCTTAATCAGCATTGTATGTATAATTCAGGCATTATTATATCAGTTTTAATTCAAAACCTTTCAGCTGGGAATTTGCTGCTGTGGTGACATTTCTGTTAGAACAAGAAATTCCTCTAATTCAGGCAGTGTATTATTCTTGATATTTAGCTCTACGTGACAGAGATCAAATTACAAGGACTGCCCTTAGTGTTACAAAGCAAGGTTAGAATGTGTCACCGATGGAATATGAATGAGAATGTACTTGTCACATGATCAGAACCATGCTTTCCACTTCAACAATGATTTGCTAGCAGAACTAAGCAATCACTTGAGTTACAGTTCCTTTTCTGGACAATTACCCAATAATTTGTGTGTATCAAATGCAGGTCAATAAGGTTTTTCATTCTGGTAATCCCAACAGTTTCCAGCCTCAGGTAACAATTTCCATCACGTCAGAGCTACCAAACTGTATTGTTTTGTACAAGTATAATTTGTTTGTCACAATTAAGTGAACCATTGCTTTGTATTCTCTACAAAAATGTGTTTGTTTTTTCGATTATAATTTCTATCTTCAAAGGCATGTTGCCAAAGACATGCTGTTTGTATAACCTTAATATCACAGTGTCTTTTTTTATAGCTTTTAATTTACTTTTTACAAGGGAATGCATCCGAGAAGCTCTCTAGGGTCTACTAACAGGAATGACTTTGCTAAATTACATTCGAAGTGCTTGGACTTGCTAAACTTTGGAAAATAAACAGGGAGTAGATTTTTAAGGACCTATTTAGGATTGTATATTCATTTTAAAAGAGGTCATGCTCAGTTATCATAGTTGAGCTGACAGTAAATATGATGGAAATGGGAATACAAGGAGTTAAGAAGTAAAAATATTTTTTTGGTTTCATCTGCCTCCTGTTGGCTATGATGACCTTGATATCCAACTTATTTCAAAGCAGTTTTGCCAAACGCATCCCCTTTGGGATGAACAGAACTCTCAAAGATTTTTGTATTGTCTTAGCTTTTCTGAGTATCCCTTAGGTTCTTCAAGTTATATCATTGATAGATAGGATTCCCACTCAACATTAACGCAATATAAAGTTCTCACCAGTAATAATTCACATATCAGTTTTTGTATAGTGTAATATTATATTCACCAAAACATAGGGAATCATTTAATCTTCAGCTTGGTTTGTCATTTACATAAATAACAGGGTATAATTGTGATGAGAGGCAGAAGTAAGAGATGCAAGACCAGTTTAGATATTCATCTTGAAACCACGTGGAATATAATTTTTGCCATGCTTGTCTCCTATTTCAATTGAAGCACATCTGAAATTTCCCCAAACCCTTTATTTTATAAATCCATATAACAGCAACATATATGTATAAGAAATTCATTGTATATGTATACAAAATTTGCATGATTAGTTCTCCCCATTGACTCCCTGTGCTGTTCAGTTATGGCTGCCATATAACTCAACTTCACAAAAATATTTCTAAATCAACTAAACCACATGTAAGCCTAAATGAAAAATAAAGCAGTGGCCCCCCTGTAGATTGTGATAACCTTACATAATATAATTCCAAACAACCAAATGGTGTGACTCATGTATTTATGTATGTATAAGAAGTAAAATAAATTAACGAAAATAACAGGTCCATGTGTTGTACTGAAAATAAATAATAACCCACTAGTTTAATATAAGTAACTGAGGGAAGGCAAAAACATCCATCTAGTGTCAATAGAAAATAACAAGAACAGTGAGAATTTCTACCATATCTAAAACATATGGCGGTCCAATCATGAACACTGACTTATGCAGCTTGAAGGAGCCTCTGTGCAGGACAGTGGTGACACAGAATGCTGAGGAGGAGTCTCATCTACGCCATCTAATTGAATATCCAGTTTGGATAACCTTCAGTTATATTGCATCTTTATACCTGTCTCAAGCGTATTGCGTGAGACACCTTAAGGTTTCTCATTAGACATAAGGCTTATATTTTATTTGTTAATCCATTTGTTTTTATGGATTCCACTATAATTTTATTTTTGCATTATTTGGGCCCATCACAAGCCACTGTTTGCAATTTTGTGAGCAAGTTGCTCCCTATTATGTAAGTGAGCATTTGGCTTTTTCATACCGGATTCTATGTTTTGAATATAAAGAGAGCACTATATTATTTTTTTTTCTCTCTATACATGTACCACATTTGAAGAACGATACATCTCTGTGGAGTGATAGTATTATTAACTATATTTTTCACATATTATTTTTACTGGTGGCGGTCCAGGTTGATAACCTATTATTAACATATGGAGGTACCCTTCAAAGGTGTCAAAAGAATACCAATGATGGTAGAGCACAAAACCATCACATCAACAAACTTGAAGTTAAAGGAGGTCTGTGACTGATATAAATGTACGAAGTTGGGTTGTATGTCAAGAAAAATGTCTGACGTGCGTTTCGCCGACCTACAAGGCGGCTCTGTCAGGGGTAAAAAGAGCTTGAGAGGCACCAGACTATATTTAACTAGTAATGAGCTCTATAGGTGCCTTTCAAACGCCTATTATTCGCATTATGACATGGAGTTGAGGCACTTAGAAGCCGCAGTGAAGCATGATGTCGCAGAGATCCTAAATGTTTTAATCGCCAGTGACTAAAGAATGAATTTAAAATCATGATATTTATAAACCATGTAAAATCATGATATTTGTAAACCATGTAAAATCATGATATTTGTAAACCATGTAAAATCATGATATTTATTAAACCATTTAAAAAAAAAATACTAAATAAACTATTTTATAAAAGTTACATTTTTAGAATTATCATTACTCACAGTGAGTCACCCCATTTAGTTGGTTGGAATTATCTCTAAACAGTGATGATGAAAACCAAATTTAAAAAACTACAGCATGTTTTATCAAGTGAAACAAACATGTAGCTTTGTTTTGTGGAAAACTTCTATTTGGGTATCTTGTAGCAGATAAAAAAAAAATAATTTAAATGTCTACAAAGATCTATACACCATGTTCTACATGCCTCGCTAGAAATGATTCAATCAATGTGATTTTTTATATTTTCAGTATACTTCGGCCCTGACCTTTGACGCAGTACAAGTAATGACGGAAGCATTCCGCAGTTTGCGCAAACAGAGAATAGAGATTTCCCGAAGAGGAAATGCTGGAGATTGCCTTGCAAATCCTGCCGTGCCATGGGGACACGGCGTAGAAATTGAAAGAGCATTAAAACAGGTATCTTTTATTTTTCATTGTGTTGTTATCTGGTAACAGCATTCTAAATTCATATTTTGGAAGGTATTGTGGCTAGCTTTACTGATTTTGTCATTTTCCAATTAGGTTCAAGTAGAAGGTTTGACTGGAAACATAAAATTCGATCAAAATGGTAAAAGAGTCAATTATACAATAAACATCATGGAACTCAAAAGTAATGGCCCACGGAAGGTAACTTCATTGCCTTGTTCTTATTATTTTGTTGTGCTTTTTAAGATAATTATGTAGTGCAGTACAAGTTTTATGGATATGCCGTATACATGACGCTAAGTACACATACATTGTCAGAGTCTGTCAATATCAAGCCTGTCTAAATCTATACCTTATACACTTCTAGAAGTAAGTGCCACATATGATGGGCCTACGTGGCCCATAATAACTACCATTTCATCACGCTCATTTTAGTAGGCCAGTAGCTTCCAACTGGTGACAAATGTATCCTTTGGGTCACTTCGATAAGTGAAAGGAATACTTTAAAACTTGGGTAATTTCAAAGTTAATGTTGCTTAATTTAAAACATTAATATTGAATGATTACTAAGCAAAAAGTTTTAAATAAAGGGTAACTGGTTGGAGAAATGAAGTAAAAATGCCTAGGAAACAATGTAGCAGACTGTTAATTTTTAATAATTATTAGAATGTCTGCAGCTGTATTAGTGCATCAATGTCTGGTTTTGTGACATATATTTGATGTATTACTATAACACAGATGCCCTTCTAATTTTTTCAACTATCAAATGATTCCAAAACTATGGATATTTACTGAAGGGATATTTAAACTTTTGGGTGTGAAAATGTTTAAGTATTGCTGAGAGAAGAGAGAATAAATTACAAGCATTGTAGTTCTACGATTCAACAATTCAATCAATATCTCACTGGGCTATTATGCAATAACTGGGGAAATCAGAAAAGAAAAACTTCTTTATTTGCTATTTTGTGATTTTCTTTTAATGTATTCCCACACATCTTTATTTGTCTTTGTTTTACTGCTATTCCTTGTTATGTTATTTTATATTAATCCAAAAAATATTTGGGAGAAAAATCTGATTTTTCATAACAAGAATCTTTCAGTCACTCAGCTGTTATCTACTGTTTATTACCTTGATTTGACAGATTGGATACTGGAGTGAAGTCGACAAAATGGTTGTTACTATTTCTGATGTTCTGTCTGCAAATGATTCCATGGGACTAGAAAACAAAACTGTTATTGTTACAACTATCTTGGTAAGAGATGACGGAACCAAAAGCAGCAGCATGTAGCTTTATTTATCAATCTATTTTTACCATTAATTATTTTATGAAAAGAATAATTTAACTTAGCTTCGCCAGGGTGATCATTTATATAATCTAGGTAACCCTTGATTTATTTAGTAACGTTCACATGTCTGGGACATAAAAGCTCAAGGGGTCTTTAGGTTAGAACATTAAAATCTTAGTTAAAAATAAGTAAAAAAACAGTAAACCACGGGGTAACCTTAATACACAGAGAGGACTCACTGGGCTCCCTGTACATTTCCTTTTATTGTGTGCATGGTGGATGGAATAAAATATTCTAGCAGTTGCAAGCCCATTGACAGCAGATCAATTCCTGGACTTCAAAATGGCCTTTTATCATACCTTTCCATATGATAAACTTAGGGTTATCTCGTAGCCCTTAGTTTGTTGCTGCTACAGTGCTGAGGACTTTGAATCCTGTACTATTTGGTCTATAATGTGTATGTGGGGGTGGTTGAAGAGGAATTTTGTACTCGTGTATCTCATTTATTACTTACCTTGCCCAATATACAATAGCTCAGTTGATGGGAAGTATGTAAGGAATTCTGGTATTGCCAATCTCCACTTAGATCCACCAACTCTTTTACCAGTGCCTGTTCCATTTTCCTCAAGTATTTTGGTAGAAGAAAAATTGGAAAGGAGTAAGATTGTTAGTTCACTTTTTACACCTATAATTAAAAAAATGATCTCTGCAAATTGTATATTTTCTAAAGAAAATATAATTGGTTTAAACCATAATCATAATGATGATCAAATGTAGTACTTAAACAAATCCTCTAAAGATTGCCTAATAATAACTACACACAGTTATCAAAGCCTAAATGGCAAGCACATCTGGAGGGGAGATAAAATGCTTCCAGAATGAATTAGCATGTCTAGGGAACAACATTACAAAGATCAACATTAACCAAATCAAAGTAATCATTACATAGTAATATAAAGAAAAGACAAGCATATTTTTGTGAACCTTAGCCAACATAATCTATAATATGATAATCTATAATCTAAGACAGGGGTGTCCAACCTGCGGCCCTCCAGCTGCTGCAGAACTACATCTCCCATACTCCTCAGCCAGCCCCTTAGGTGAATTATGGGAGATGTAGTTCTGCAGCAGCTGGAGGGCCGCAGGCTGGACACTCCTGTTTTAAGCCATACATTTCTATTGTTTTCTTTGTTTCTTTACTCATATTTCTTAAAATATTTAGTATTACCGTGGGTTATGCTCTTTATGCGCTTGACATGCCATTCTAAAATATATTTATAATCAGGTTTCTAACTCAGAAGATGTTAGCATGCTATATCCATGTAAGCACAAGTAAATATTGTATCCTTAATATTGTATCCTGTTAGGCCAGATTTACAAATATTATACAGTCTAAAACATAACAATAGTTTATTGGTTATACAAAAATATTTACTGAATTCACCTTAACCTTGAAGTCAGTCATTTTTTTGTGTTTTTCATATTTTGTAAAAAATTAAATAAAAAATGATAGACAATACCATTATCGATATTGTTTTTGAAGAAAAAAAATCATAACATGACATCGAAAACTTTTTTCGATTATAATCTATTTGATGTTACTTTTTTATTCCTAATTTCAATATTTTCAGGAAGCTCCATATGTGATGTACAAGAAAAATGCAGATCAGTTTGAAGGGAATGACCGATATGAAGGATACTGTGTTGATTTGGCTACTGAAATTGCTAGGCATTGTGGATTTAAATATAAGCTGACAATTGTCGGTGATGGCAAGTATGGTGCTAGAGATGCAGAAACAAAAATATGGAATGGAATGGTGGGAGAATTAGTGTATGGGGTAAGTACATTAAATATATTCTGGTCATCTATGCATATAATGTACATTAAATATGAGCTATTTGATTTGTAACCTATTTTTTTATATTATACATTTAATATATTAAATATACAATATAAGGAAATCTAGAGTTGCTGTCAGGTTATTTAAAAAATGAAATTAATCATTTTTTTGTTTGGTTATTAGATACTGAAAAAAATCAGACTATTTTTTGTGTTCAAACATTTAGGAAAAATAAAAAACATCTGCTAAGCTTTCTTTTGTTAACATGTCAGAGAGCTCCATTAATGTGTTGTCAAAGTGAAACAGCAGCTTTAATGGGGAATTGCTAGCATAAAATGTATTTATTGCCTATGTGGTTTTCGTTTGCAATAATTTTGATTGGCTTCATTATTTATTTAACCCCTTCCTTACTACTATGGATTGCAGGTACATCCTCAAAAGGTGTGCCAGGATTACCTTTAGGACGTACCTGTACATCATGTGGTATTTGCAGCAGCAAGGACATCTCCGTGCAGCTGCACAGGAGATCAGGCTGCTTATTGATCACCTGTCCCACTTCACTACCCCCACTTTCACTGAAAGAAATGGATGTGGTCTTCTAAAACATAAAATAAATGCATATGGGGTATATCTGTAATCAGATCTGTTGCTGAACATTAATTCACAATCAATTTTTCTTGCATGTTTCTATGGTTTCAAACAAATGTGCTATTTTTCTGAAAAAAAGAAAATGTAATTTGTGTGGGCACATCAAACACGGAAAAAAAGAAGCATCACGATTAAACCCATTTATGAAAAAAAATTGCAAAAATGTATAGTAACTATATCACTAAAAAAGCCTTGTTATGGAAGGGGTTACATTTTGCCTCAGGGAGCTCATGACTGTGGCAGTAACTGACACATCCAGCATTACCTAATCAATTTCCTGTCCTGCAGTCATCTCGCTTTACTTTACAAATCTGCATGATTATTCCTCACTATTAAGTTATCTGTTTGCTATTGATGCATTTCTAATTGTTGGTGAAAAAGCTGAAGTTTTAGCAGTTTGCTAGTTATGAGCATTCAGGTGTGTGTTACCACAATGCCAAGGAGGAAAGACATCAGCAATGATCTTAGGGAAGCAATTGTTGCTGCCCATCAATCTCTGAAATGTTATTACACCATTTCCAAACAATTTTAAGTCCATCATTCTACATTGAGAAAGGTTATTTAATAGTAGAGACCATTCAAGACGGTTGTCAATCTTCCCAGGAGTGGAAGTCTCAGTAAATTCATCCCAAGGTCAGATGAAAACCAAGAGTTACAACTCAGATGCTACGGGCCTCAGCATGTTAAATGCTAAAGTTCATGCCAGTACAATTAGAAAAAGACTGAAGAAGTATGGTTTCTTTGGAAAGGTTGCAAGGAGAACAGGAAAATGATCCCAAGCACACTAGCAAATCTACAACAGAATTGCTAAAAAAAAAAGAATCAAGGTGTTGCAATGGCCCAGTCAAACTTCAACCCGAAAAAATGTACTTTCTTTCACACGACTATATATAGTCGTGTGAAAGAAAGTTGCAAATATTTGTAACATTTAATTTTTCCTTATATATGTATATATGTATATTATGTTACAAATATTTGCAATGAGTACCATTGCAATGAATACCATAGTGAAATTTACTGAAATAAATAAATGAATACTTGTCAAATATACTATTCTGACTCTGTGTATACTTTTAGTAAATTTGATATGATGGATCATATGCTATTCATGAGATGTCAAGGTCTTTTGAGCAGATACCTTTTTCAGGAAAAAAAATGTTCAATTACCTGTTAAAGAAAAAAAAAAATCTTTTATTCGGAATATAGAAGTGCCACAGCTATATTGATAGAACTGTGCACAGGATTTTATAAAAGATTGTTTTAGTTTTATACAAATTAAATTTACAGGACTTAAAAGGAAATCAACCTTCTTTAATTTAGTAATTGTTTATGGGTAGCATGTATAAGTCAACTCATTTTTTGTTCTGTGCATTTCAAAAATAGAAATACGAAAATATTAATTTCTATTTTATTTTTCTTTCTGTTTGCAGAAAGCTGATATTGCAATCGCTCCATTAACTATTACACTGGTGAGAGAAGAAGTGATTGACTTCTCCAAACCATTTATGAGCCTCGGAATATCTATTATGATTAAGAAGCCCCAGAAGTCAAAGCCAGGAGTGTTTTCCTTTCTAGATCCTTTAGCCTATGAGATCTGGATGTGCATTGTATTTGCTTACATTGGGGTCAGTGTAGTTTTATTCCTGGTCAGCAGATTTAGTCCGTACGAGTGGCACACGGAGGAGTTTGAAGATGGAAGAGAAACACAAAGTAACGATTCATCTAATGAGTTTGGGATATTTAATAGTCTCTGGTTTTCCCTTGGTGCCTTTATGCAGCAAGGATGCGATATTTCGCCAAGGTTGGTTACTCATCTCATCCTACTTTGTGCATTTTTAGTCTGAGGGATAGGAAATGGTGCATATATATCTACTGTTCTAGAGAAACACTTTATTTCATTCACCAAGAGTCCTAGAGTGCTTGACGAGAAATAATGACATAAAATCAACAGTAATACAACAGCTAATTTTACTTCCTTATGATCCTGTGGAGGTATTGTATATGCACCATGTAAAGACTATAAAATGCATAAGGTTTCAGTCAGTTTTTGCCTTCTTGGAGGGGTACCGTGTTTTTGCTGCATATTCCCATTGTACAGTTTTAAGGCTGTATGGTCAAATTAACTGTAATGGGAAAAGAGGTTCATTTACTGAGGGAAGCATTTACTTTCTTAATGCAATACTACTGTGATGCTATTCCTCTTTTACGTTTTGTGCACAATGAATTCTACCATGCACACTTATTGTATGGCTGTTGAACATCAATTATGTATACTATTGTCCTTTACCACTTTTAATAGTCTTTTATCTTTTTCATAATGGGCCATCAAAAAACCAATGCAATTTATTCTGTTCAAGGGAAAAGTAACATACACACATGAATAAGGCTTGTTTATGTAAGTGTGTTTTATACCAAAATATGCAGCTTATGCATGGTTCTACATACTTTCCTCTTCAACAATAATGAGAAATGGATGGGGAGTGATTTTCTGCAATGACTTGGTCATACAAGAAGGTTGTGCCATACAGCAACCCCATCAGCGGAGTACAACCGGGATTGTTGTACTGAGCCTGGATGGGCATGGGGCTTCAGCCGCCCTGCTTTCTCACTTGAGAGTAGGCAGGCTATAGGAAGGCGAGGCCCCCGTGGGCCCATAGCACCAGCTTGTTCAGGGGGACATACCGCTAGGCCCCTTATGGGCCCCTAGCACCTGCCCCCTCCGAAAAATGAAGTCATTTCCCAGAGCTCAGACATACCGTCTGAGGACCTTGAGGGAGCAGAAGAGCTGGCACTGGCCTACCTTCTCCTGAGGCAACAAAGGTAGGTTATATATGTGTGTGCGTGTGTGTGTAAGTGTAAATAAATATGTTACTATGCATCTGTCGCTGCATGTGTTTGTTAGTATGTGTGTAAGTATGTTACTGTGGGTCTGTAAGATGTATGCATGTCGTCATCTTGTGGTTGGCATGTGCTTGTCTGCTAACTAGGCATGAACAAAGACGATGGTGCCTGTCAAAAGTGTAGATCCGCTGATGACGCTAGATCGGGCCGTGGAGGTCTCAAGTTAGGGCCTGATAGTGTGTGTGTGAGTATATTAGTATGTTTCTGTGTGTGTAGGTACATGTTAGTTTGTGTGTGTAAATATGTTAGTGTGTATAAGTATGGTACTGTGTGTGTATAGAAGGCTCCATCATGGGGCCCCATAATTTTTTGTTACGCCACTTAAGAGAGACAGCGGCGTGCATGAGTACTGTACTGTTATGTTAGAGTTGGTTTGCATGTAAATTGTGAAGTCACTGTGTATTTTATATATATATATACACACTGACTCTAACACAATACATATATACACGCAACTATATATATATATATATATGTGTGTGTGTGTGTGTGTGTGTAGTTTATAGTCATTGAGCATGTTCTAGTGTATGATGTTGAATAGTGTGTGCATGTATAAAAAAGTGTGGTGTCAGCATGTGTATGTTATTGTATGGCATTAGCATGAGTGTGTATCTTCACATGTAGTGTTAGAGTGTGTGTATGGCGTTAGCATGTCTATGTATAAGTGTATAGTTTTAATAATGTTTGTGAGCATATGATGTTAGCATGTGTGTGTTACAGTATGCTGTTTTAGTATATTAGTATATGGTGTTAGTATTTGGTGCTAGCATGGGTGTATGAGTGTTAGCGTATGGTGTGTGAGGGGTGACCCTAGGGTCAGTGGCACCTGGGAGGGGGAGAGGAGCAGGGTAAAGAATTTGTGTGTATGTAAGTGCACAGTGATAGAGAGTGGGTGTTAAAGTGAGTTTGAGTGTTAATCATAGGGGACCTGGAAAAAATACTGTACCTAGACTGCCTAACCCTAGGTGTACTTATGGGAGGATCGTAAGGTTGGCGTGATGGGTGAAGCAATAGGTTGGACAGTGTGATGAACATGGGACAAGGTGATGGGAGGGGCATGGGGCCCAGGAGTTAAGCATGTACTGGGCCTCAAGATTTCTGATTTCGGCCCTGGTACCATAGACAGTAGCACTAAAAAGATGGGTATGGTAATACATTACATGATATAGTGGCTACAGTTCTGTATGAGACTGTACTTGAGATACTAAATTTTTGATTAACAATAGTTAGATCTTAATATGTAGCTTGTGGAAAGATAAAAATATTAATAATAATAAGATACACTATATGGACAAAAGTATATGGACACATTTACAAACATTTGAGAAAAAATTGGGTCGTTCTGAAGAGCTCAGTAAATTCAAGTGTGGTGCTGTGATAGGATGCCGCCTTAGCAGTAACTCAGTCAGTGAAATTTCATCCCTGATAGAAATAATTTTTTATTTAGTAGGCAATGAATACGCAAAAGTGTTGGTTTGGTCTGATATCTTCCACTAACTATTGATTTTGACATAATATACATAAGAAATGGATAGTATTTAGGAAGAAATTGATTTTCAAAACCAAAATGTAAAATAAAAAAGTACTTTTGTGCTTTCATTAAGTAAAGTGTACATAATAACAGATAGATAAATAGCAGATATGCCACAAGTTTGTATTTTAGTGTGTAATTGTGAAAACTGTTGGACCAGAACTAATAGAGCAAGATATGCCATCTGTTCTCTGTAAATACCCACATATTGTTTTGGATATATAGTATATTAATAATAAATAGTAATATTAAAATGTAATATAACATAATGTGCAAAAGTTTTAAACAGGAGTGAAAAATAGACATGTTAATAGTTTATTTTTATAAAAATGCAAAGTGAGTGAACAGAAAATAAAATCTAAATCAAATCAATATTTACCCTTTGCCTTCAAAACTGCATCAGTTCAATTCAGTGAATGATTAAACAATTATTACAAACAGGTGTTATTCATCAATTTAAACACAATCATTAACTGAAGTAGAATCAATTGTGTAGGAAAAATAAAACTGGGAGAAGAACAGCTAAACTCACTAACAAAGTGGGGTTGCTGAAGACAGCAACAAGACACAAGGTAGTTCTACAAGATCTCTCCCACGCGGATATTTCAAGGCAGACAGGGGTTTCCAGATGTCCAACCCTTGAAGAAGCACAATAGGAACAGGCAATGTTGCAGTGATTAGCCAAGGAAGCTTGCTTACTTCTTATTTGCAATTGGAAATTGTCCAGCAGTGCCCTCAGCTCAGCATTGGCAAAAAACAGTGGGATCCTGGTACACTCATCTACTGTCTGTAGGAGTCTGATCAGAATTGGTTATGAAAGACTTGTAGCTAAAAAGCTAAACCTGATGTGGAAACAAGGCCAAGCAACTTAACTATTCACGAAAGAGACTGGAGTGCAAAAAATGTGACAGCAGGTGCTCTGGACTGATGAGTCAAAATGGGAAATATTTGGCTGTAGAAGAAGACAGTTTTGTTTACTGAAGGGCATGAGAGCGGTATAACAATGAATGTTTGCAGCCAACAGTGATGCACGGTGGGGGTTGCTTGGAAGTTTGTGGATTTTGTATGCATTAATAGTTTTCATGCAGACATCTGATTGCCGCAACTTTATTCAGCAGCATGACAATGATCCCAAACATATAGTTAAAGTCATAAAGAACTATATTCAGTATAGGAAGAACAAAGAATTCCTGTGATGGTATGGTCCCCTGATCTCAACATCTTTGAGTCTGTCTGGGATTACAGGAAAAGAGAGAAGCAACAATGGATGCCTAAATCCACAAAAGAACTGGACAACATACCTACCGAGTTCCTTAAAAAACTGTGCAAGTGTACCGAGAATAATTGATGTTGTTTTGAAGGCAAAGGGTGGTCACACAAAATATTAATTTGATGCAAGTTTTTCTTCCGTTCACTTGCTTTGCATACCCTCACCTGCATCTCACAAAACGTAAAGAAACTAGTAACATGTCTATTTTTGAAGGCATTCTTACAACTTTTAAATGTTTTGCACAGTACTGTATGGTTTTAGAAATATAAGACAATGTATCAGTCATTGAAGTAGTCATTAGTACTTTAGTAGGTGGCCAACCTGTGTGTATGTTACCTCTTGCATATTTATTGCAATGGATTAGTAAAGTCAAATATTTTGCTTCTGATAAAAAAGTAATAATTGTAAAACATTTCTTCAGCCATTAATGTCTGTAACTGTATTTATGTTAGAATAGTTTAATTTGATTAACATGTTATCTAAAAGATATGTAATTGCTTTATCAACGTACATTCCATTTTAAAAAACAATTTTAACTTGTCATTAGATCCCTATCTGGTCGCATTGTTGGAGGTGTGTGGTGGTTCTTTACCCTGATCATAATTTCATCCTACACGGCCAACTTAGCTGCTTTCCTAACTGTTGAACGGATGGTCTCACCTATTGAAAGTGCCGAAGATCTGTCAAAGCAAACAGAAATTGCATATGGAACATTAGATTCTGGGTCCACTAAAGAATTTTTTAGGGTAAGACTATATTTTCTGTGTTCCCTCAAATGTCTGCGTTGGTGTATTTTATGACAATATATTGTTTTATAATGATAGCTAACAAAACAAAATTAAAGTGAGCACCTGCGCCATACAGTAATGCAGACAGGCCTCTTACAAGTAGTACTAAGCCTACAATATATATATATATATATATTATATATATATATATATATCTACACACACTCATGGTGAGCTTATACCATGTGGTATTATTAGACTGTGTACTGTTTAGTAAATAAGCCCCAGAGGGAGGTCTGAAAGTCTGTTTTTTCTGTATATATAAATTTTATAAATGTTCTTCGTCATTATGATTCATATGTAATTCTTGCACAATTACTAAGCTCAGTTTGTGCTACAGAGAACCCACGCCATACGCAGCCTACACTTCTTAGGAGAATAAGAGAACATTTAAATACTTCTGTTGCAAATATACAAACATGAGTCATAATCAGTAGGCTGAATATTAATTTGAAATGCTGTTGTATATGTCTGTCTGCGTAAAACATCTTTCTATTCATGCTTGCTTCCGATGTCATGTTTGTTCACTATTCAAATTTCAGATGTTTGATTAATGCTAGACTGCTGATGTCTGAGAAGACAGTTACATAAAATATAGGTGTACCTCTGTTTTATAGTTTACATTTTCCAACAAGAATCAACCCATAAGGATTTATTTTTCAATGCAAACTAATTGCATTGCTTATAAATTGTTGTCATAATGCAACAAACATGTGAAAAGACAAAAAAATATATAGTTTGTAGTTTTCTTTGCATATAAGGAATTTGTATTATACATGTAGAAAGACATGGTATTATTCTTTGATTTGAAAATGCCTACATAGACTTGAATAGATTACTTTAGCTTGAATAGGCCGCTGTGGCTGGATAGCCCACGAACAGGGCACTGGCCCAAGGTAGGATAGCCCTCAGACAGGCCGCATGGCAGGAGGCAGGGTGCACACCAGGATACGAACAGGACCAGTAAAATGAAATCATGAGGTATTTAAGGAGTGGAGCTGCACCAGATAAAAAGGCCAAACTGACAATATAAACAAAGCCAGAGTTCTCACACCTAGAGTGGCCACAAGAGGCTGCAAGTGGAAACAACACCAAAACCAGAATATATACAGGAACCTGGCATTTAGGATGGAACCATGACAATTAAAATCACTTTTCATTCAGCTCCCATGTCTGCACCTGAAACAAAATGTAAAGATGTGTGTAGCTGCATACACTAACAAATAACTTGTATGTTAGTGGCTCTAGACAACTATAGTCCATATGACCATGTGATACTGTTGTTTCAAATAAATTCATGAATAATGTCTGTCAAATATCTTTCACACCATGGATATTAATTTTAATGGGCTATAATTATGTCATAATGTCATGATTTATTCAACAAAAGTAAAGCCAAAATAAAGGCAGGGAATTAAGATACTAAGTAGCAGACATGTGCTCCCAAATGCTCTTGATTAATTGATAATTAGCGAGTGTAACCCCTTTATAAATGGTTTTAGCAGTTTGTTGGTCTGGAGCATGCAGGTGTGTGTTACCACAATGCTAAAGACGACATCAACAATGATCTTAGAGAAGCAATTGTTGCTGCCCATCAATCTGGGAAGGCCTTTCCAAATAATTAAAAGTCTATCATTCTCGGTGAGAAAGATTATTCAAAAGGGGAAAACATTCAAGACAGCTGCCAAACTTTCCAGGAGTGGACAACCCAGCAAATTCACCCCAAGGTCTAACCAAGCAATGCTCAGACTCTACAGGCCTTAGTTAGCATGTTAAATGTTAAAGTTCATGACAGTACAATTAAGCATGGCTTGTTTGGAAGGGTTGCCAGGAGAAAGCCTCTTCTCTCCAAAAAGAACATGACAGCGCAGGTTTGCAAAGTTGCATCTGAAGAAACCACTGGACTTCTACAACAAGGAGCAGTTGAACAGATGAGACAAAAGTGGAGATGTTTGGCCATAATGCACAGAGCCACGTTTGGTGAAAACCAAACACAGCATATGAGCACATATACCAACTGATACCAACTGTCAAGCACAGGGGTGATGATTTTGGTTTGTTTTGCAGCAACAGGACCTGGGAACCTTGCAGTTCTAAACTTGACTATGAACTCCTCTGTGTATCAAAGAATTCTAGAGTCAAATGTGAGGCCATCTGTCCTACAGCTAATGCTTGGCTAAAATTGGGTCATGCAACAGGACAATGATCCCAAGCACGCCCACAAATCTACAAAGAAATTGCTGAAAAAGGAGATAATCAAGGTGTTGCAAAGTACAGACCTCAACTCATTTTAAATGCTGTAGTGGGAGAGCTGTGCATAAATGAATGCCTGCAAACCTCAATGAACTGAAGCCAGAAAAATTGGGCCAAAATGATGTGAGAGACTAATAAAGTCATAGAGAAAATGAGTACTTATTATTGCAGCTAAATACCGAGTTATAAGGTGTACCTAGTTTTTCACACATGGCTTCGCCATTTTGGATTTATTTTTGTTGAATAAATCATGACATGGTATAACATGTCATGTGTTGTTGAACATCTGAGGTTGTATCTACCTAATTTTTAGACAAGCTAAGGAACAGATGATTGCTATTATGTCCTGATATGTAAAGCCATGGAATTCAAAGAAGGTGTGCTTTCTTTGTCACGACTGTAGATTCTATGGTATTTCAAGAATCACTTGATTGTAAAACTTGTACTAGGCCATTATCTTTTTATTCCATACTCTGCCATGATTTCTTATAAGGTGGATATAACACTGGGGAGAAACTGTATGCTAGTAAATGTGAAAATGTGAAAATAATACTGAAAATGATTATTAGTTACATAATTTATGAAGCTGTAATCTTAAGGCACATATGTCTTTAACTAATATGTCATTCATAGAAAATATTTCAGTCAGTGCTGATGAAAAATACAATATGTGATAAATTCAGCACAGCAACAGGTGGAATGGAATCTTGTGAATTATAATGATTCAATGTCTTTGAAAGTAATGTGTGTGAGAAAAGACAAGTTATGTAAAATGTCCTTGTCTAGAATCTCTTTAGAGTTAGTCAAACCATATGCCAAAAAAAAAAATATGCTAGGGAATAAAAATCAATCAAAATTGATTTTGCCTCTATGTAAGGCAGAGATATCCAAATAGTTTATGAAGTAAAAAATAAAATATCTACATTTAAAAAAAAAATGTAAAAACCATTGGGTAAGAATTAATTTCCAATGATATTTTTAGTTTTATTAGACTTAACTAAATGTATTTTATTATGCATCTATAAATTATTATGTAGAAAAACATAACCAGTCTTAACATTTAAGTTAACTTTAAGCTTACTTCCTGGGTATTTTTCATGTTTGTGCACCCATTTTCCAGACCAATTTGGAGAAATGTATTTAATTCTTTTAAGAAGCTTTTACATAATATAATATATACATTGTGGCAAGGGAACGGATTCTGTTTATATCAGTGGCAGGTTGGAGCGCTCAATATTCCCAGCATGAGGGGGTTAATTGCTGGAAGTCAGCAGGTGGATCCAATTAACCTGCACTGAGGTGTTTAAAGGGTGGCCGTTAGAGGCATTAGTTGTCTGAAAACAGGGAGAGAGGCAGTCAAGCCAGAGGCCCTCAGACTTTATCAAAAAGGTGTTTGGAGTTTCTTGTCTGTAATCGGGCCATCCTGCCACAAGAGGTGTAAGAAGTAGGATATTGCTGTTTGAACCCGGTATCAACATGGAGGATGTTTTAAAGGCCCTCCTGCATGCTACTACAGTGCAGCAGGAAACCAACCGGCTGATAACTGCTCAGATGGGAGCTGTGATGGAAGCACAGATTGGAAGCAAGAGATTGTACATCAACTCTCAAAAACTACCACAGATGAACAGAGCAGCAGTCCAAAACCAATCCGTGCAAATCAGTATCTGCAAAAGATGACGCCGCAAGATGATGTGGATGCCTATCTGACAGCTTTTGAGCGAACTGCAATCAGAGAGCAATGGCCTCGCACTCAATGGGCTGGTATAGTTGCACCTTTTTTGCTTGTTGAAGCTCAAAAAGCCTATTTTGACCTAGAGGAAGAGGCGGCTACTAGCTATTTATGTTCTTAAACCAGAGATTCTTGCAAGGACTGACGTGACTCCAGTGATCCGTGCCCAACGGTTCTACAATTGGAAATACCAGAATCAGAAGGCACCAAGATCACAAATGTTTGATTTGATTCATGCGGCCAGGAGATGGTTAAAACCAGAGAGTTCAACGCCTGCTCAAATAATTGAGACCTTAGTTTTGGATCGTTTTTTGCGAGGATTACCCCAAAGCCTACGAGAGGGATGCAATGGTGGTACTGGTTGAACAGTATACAGCAGAGTTAAAAATCTACACTGCAAACTAAAATACAACAGACCCAAAAACTGCTCCCAAGCTCAAGGCCCTGCAACTATGGGAAAAAAATCAAACTGTGATCCGAACTGGAGGCCCAGAAGTTTCCCAGGATGGAAGCCGGGACTATAAACCCTCAAAAGAATGGCAAACCAGGAGACCTCCAGTTACTTGCTTTGAGTTTGTGGAGCTAGGTCACATAAAAGCTGGATGTCCGCATTTGCAGGAACCTATGCAATGTGGGTATAATTCTGTAAATGACTTTTGTGGACTAATCTGTTTGTTAGGGAAACAGACCGAAACATGTGTATTTGATCAATCTGTTTTGTTAAATGGGAAGGAAACCATAGCTCTTGTGGACTCTGGGAGCGATATTACCTTAGTGACAAGCAGTCTCATTCAGCCTTCTCAGTTGCTCCCAGGTAAGAAGGTTGGGATACTCTGTGTACATGGCTGTACTGTATAATACCCTACTACCTCTGTAAACATAGGCTGTGGGGACCAAACATTTCCAGTAGTGGCTGCAGTGGTACCTAAATTACCCCATCCCCTTATTATTGGACGCATTTTCCCAGTGTTTCACAGCCTAATTCAAACCCAGTGTGAGTCTATAGGGGAGAACCCGTTTTGTGTTTTCCCATTTGCACACCCAGATTTGTTTTGTAAAAGGTGCAAGACGAGACGTGAGTGAAGGGAAGATAAGCATGGGAGTAATAGGAACTTACAAATGGCTTTGGTAAATGAAGGTGTGGCCTTACAAGATCCAATCACTAGTTCCAACCCTTCAACCGAAATACTGATTGAACCCCAGGGCCATTGGTTTAAATCAGTTTGGAAGGGAACAAGTCAATGACCTGATATTGCAAAATGCCCGTAACCAAATTGTAGAAGTTAATGGGACTATGATTGATGGGAAATCCAGAGACAGGTATCCTAATTTCATTCTTAGAAATGACCTACTTTATAGAGTGATCACAGAGGAGGGGCAAGAAATTGAACAGCTCTTAGTACCCAGGTCCTTCAGGAGGAAGGTGTTGGAATTGGCCCATTCTCATTTGTTTGGGGGACACTTGGTTGTAGAAAAAACTCAGGAAAGGGTTTTAAGGCGA
>VKOC01001740.1:30000-52456 GCA_009364415.1 Spea multiplicata
ATAAGAATAAACTTTTTTTTCATCTTTTCAGGGTTTTTTTTTTTTTAAAAAGGGTACACTTCCCAAATCCCCCTTTTTATATAACTTAAAGAGCCTGTTCTAGCAAAAATAGCATACTATCTTCATGTTTATAGAATGTGGGTTTGTACTGTATAGTTACCTTTATGCACTCTAAAGGTATATATATATATATGCAGTATATTTAGTAGAAAATTATAAATATTTTTTATGTGTGTATGCCGCCACTTTTGGAACATTAAATGAGAGCCCAAAACGTATACCTCACGTTGTGGCTGTGAATAGCTAAAGCTGAGCCGTGGAACTCAGCAGGTCATTTTCAGTATTAAGCTACCGGTATTAAGTTCATTGTATTCATTATTAAGCTCACCGAACCAGCTCATGGAACCAGTAACTAGAGGCATAACACAGAGAAGGAAAGAGATACTAGGCTCCTGATATTAGAGAAAAGAATCAAGAAGTATTACCGTATTTCCCCATGTATAAGATGCACCTTTTGTCGAACAATGTGTGGTCTAAAAACTGGGTGCGTCTTATACAGTCTTATACAGTGGTTGTAGATTGCAGTTACTACTTCCCAGTACCTCCCTGCAGTCACACTGCCAATTGACCCCGCCCCTTAATGGCTTACTGCCGATTGACCCCACCCCTTTCCTCATAGCGTCCACACTGCTCAGACAGCAACTCATCTAACAGTAAGCATAAAACTAATATTTGGGCTGCTGAAAGTTAGGGGAGGAGGGGGTTAATTTAGGGGCAGTTATGGTTGATGGGGTCTTTAGGGTTAATTTAGGAGCAGTTATGGTTGATGGGGTCTTTAAGGTTATTTTAGGGGCAGTTATGGTTGATGAGGTCTTTAGGTTTAATTTAGGGGCAGTTAATGGATGGGAGTGGTGAGGATGAGTATGAATTTTATGATAATACATCCCCACTAAATAATCAGGAAGCAACAATTATACCAGATGTGTGGGTTGGCCTGTCACATCGTGTTTTTATTTATGTGAAATTCATCATCATGAGGAAAAATGCAAGAGATAGCTTCACATAATAAATACCTATTTTTATTTTATATTCTGTCCTGTTTGGGAAAGGAAAACAGCAGCATATACTTTAAGTTGGTTTTAAATTCACAGAAAGTGAAAACAGAGATTATATTGTCAATAGTATACCTTAACATGTCAGCCGTCAAATCAAAATCCGTACTATTAAGTGGGAGAGAAAACTGGAGGTAAGAGTCATTACAATAAATTAGTAGCTTTCTGTCTTTTGTATTTTGACCTAGGAGTAAATGCACCTTTTTGTTATAAAGCAAATTTAGTTTAGCTTTTTATAGACAATTACTCTTATTTAATAACTTGATATCTTCAGCAGAAACATACAGGCAACAAAGGGATCTTATATTACTAAAATACTGTAATGTTTTAGTATTTTAACATAAAAACACTATACACTTCAAGTACCATTTAGGTATCACTCTGAAATCTTCAGCAGAGCAACAATTTTGGACCTCAGCTAAAATATAAGCATAATGGCTTTGTTAAACTCCACCGTCACTCAACAACTGTCCTTGCACTTAGACTTGAGAACGATCATGGTTTCCTCAAATTCCCTATAATGACACATCCAACAATATATGAAAGGTCCATAGAAGCCTGTTTACAGCATCAAAATGTCCAATGGAATAACAAAAATAATTAAAATCCAAATAACTTGGACATTATTAGAGCATGCAGAATTTATTTGGGGTTAACAAAATAATATTAAATTATGACCAACAGAAATGAATACCTTACATAACAATGTGTAATAACATGGATTGTTCTTTTCTAGAGACTAATGTAAAATAACATTATGAAAAAATAATTCATTCGCCTACCAACAAGCCAGTGTCAGTATCATGCATTCACTAGAGAACAAATGTGGGGAATAAAATCACAATTCTATAAAACACTGTAAATTAGATGTTTGGTTTTAAGTCAATTATCTTTTTATACCTAATTATTGGATAACCTGTAATGTCTTAAATCCATATCCCCTGCACATATGGTAGTATTCTAGCAGCAAATTATTTTTTTCTGTTGACTATATCATTAAAAAAGAGCATTTTTACTTTATGTAAGATGAACACGATGATAATGGAATGTCAAACCGGCAGGACAGCTAACATAAACATATACAAGTAGAAAAATTTCACAAACTATGGAATGAAACTATTTGCTAGACATAAAATTATAGCGACGTTTGATGTTCTATGAAAAATTGGGATCAATAATCCAAAACTAGTGTACCTAAATATTGAATTTCTGATTGAAAACGCTTGGTAATTGAGATACAGGACTCTTATAGAATAAATAAGCCAAATCCCAATTCTAAATACAGCTTGATGACAAAGTAGTGCTCATTTCTCTATTTTTTTTCTAATTAACCATACAACATTTACTCGAGATGATGAACACATTTCATTTTCAGCTTTGTTTAATGTAAACCAATTCTGTATGAAGAGCATGTTTGAACAGAATGGTGCTTTATGGATCTTTGTTTACTTAATTCTTATGATTTTACAAAATATGGCTACATTTTGTTTGCGGCAAACAGTTTTAACAATGCTTCCCGTTTCTCATTTTTCTTTTCCAATCAAATAATGATTTGTTATTCCAATTGCATTTTACATTGCTTAAATGTATACACTTCTGTATTAGATTCATAGGATTTCACAAATCTTGCTATGAAGTCCTCAAAAAGTGGTTAGACAATTGGCAGTATATCGTCCCTGGTTTGACCATTCTCAGATATAATCTAGTTATTGTAATCACTGATATATGACATATATTACATCAACCTTACCAAACAGGTTGTCTTAAACTAGACGCAGGTTATAGAAATATGGTTATGGCTAGAAACATTGGGTAATTGAGAACCCTGCAAACACAAAATCGAAAGATATATTGGCCCAGATTCATTAGCTGAGATAATTGGTTTTTATTTCAATTTATTCCTTTGCAAAGGATTAATTACTCCACAGTATATCCCTTGAGTAAATTTTCTACTCATCAAGTTCATACATTATATGATTTTTTTTGGATGCCATGTTAAAATGGAATGAAACCACAATATGGTCTGAAGAAAGTTTCAAGTGAATTTTTTTTAAAAAAACCACTTATTTAAAAATGGACATAAACTGATCATGTTCCTATTTTATTTGGGCTGAACCTTAATTTGCTAAAAGGAGGAACACAAACCTAGTATCGTGTGGTCCCAAGTTCAGTTTCTGTGCACAAGAATATATTGTGTGCATTTAACAACAGTACTGGATTGTGGACTTCTGGGGCTAACATTCTTAAGAACAATTTAAAAAATAGTTTCAGTTTGTTAAAAATAGACTTATGGTCTGTATATAAATTGCTTTGAAATGATCTGTAAAATTCTATTTTACTGTTTTTATAGATATAACATAATGAACAAAAAAATCTGTAAATAATGTAAGAGTATATAAATTGCAGAATATGCAAACTGGTTAATGCACATCTTTCTTAAAAACAAAAAAAAAATCTGAACGTTTGATATTCATGTTTTGGTACGTAATCCAGTATACAGCATAATTATATAACAAAATGTCTGTGTGTACTTTAGTGAAAATAAGAGTACTGCCAGCAGTTCAAATATTTTAACTCATTTTGTATGAAAAAGAAATACCTGAATAGTTTTGAAATCTTGTGTAAATTTGCAATTGTCATTTTAGCTCTCTGCTTATAACAATATTTTGTTGACGCAGTATTATGTAGATTGTATATATCAGTACAGAACTGCATTGACTTTGGAATATGTTATGGAGAAATAGGAGGCCAACTCTAATAGGCATCCAACATTATGATATTGTTTGTAAAGAATGCCCTCATATATATATATATATATATTCTTAAAAAAATATTTAGAGATGACATACATTGAGTAAACAAAACAAGGCAAAGATATATTTATTGTATAATGAAATCACAAACATTATTTACATATAAATTGGTTATAGCTGGAAACAGACCCAAGATGAGCTTTAAGAAATATTTACAAAGAAAGGTGCTTTCTATATATATTTAAAGTAGCTTAAACTTAGCGTCACTGCCAGTTTCTTTCAAAACACTGATGTTTTCCTGTATAAAGTTTAATGAATGAAGTATTTCATTTTAAAAAAAAATCATTGGTAGGAATTCCTAAACATTGTTTAGGACATCAGGACATTTTACTTGAACCCGACTTTACTGCTTTTGTTTTAAATCTTAAGTAAAAGATACAGAAACTTCTTAAAATATCAAAATGTGTAATTTAATACCGAAGTAAAACATATTTCAAAAAAATACTTATCGCTAAGGAGAACATGCCACTTTTGATTGTTTGAGTAAACCAGTCATTTACTATTTAATATTGTATTACTTCTTGCATATATGACAGCGCCTTAACCAATAGGATGCTTTCAGTATGGATATAATTTTGATTAGATAGAAATAATGAAATGGAGAGTAACAAAAAAATGTCTGCAATGTATTGAAATTGCCATGTTCATTTCTGCTATGTATTTTTGTTTTGTGATCGAAGTGCCTTTGAGGAGTGTACTTTGAAAATAAATGCTTAATAAACGGGAAAAAAAGAAACATGATGACCTAATGATTAACATAATAAATGTTTTGGAACATGATTCTTCTACATTGTACACAATAGAATTTTATAATTTTTGTTCTTTTTTTTATCTGGATTCATGTTAAGGCTTTTTCACCATGCTAAGGTTCTTTGATCTGTCTGTACAACACCTTACACAATACATTCTGAAAAAGTATACAGAAACTTAAATAGTTCAGCTATTATCTTTAGCAGTAGCTTTATATATTACACATTATGTACAATAGTGTTTGCTGATTAGTGGGAAAATACAAGAAAGCATTGTTTGTCAAATTTGTGTTTGTTAAAGAGCATCCTAAAATTATCATCCGTGTCCAGATTTACTTTTCCTAAGATTGATTAAGGATGACTTTCATTATGGCATCCCTACTATATTTAGAGTCATGTATAGATACCACATCTCCACAACCTCATTCCCAGTCTTTAATGCACCCTTAAACTGGTTATCTACTGTTAATCTATCCACCCATTGAAGGACGTCCACATTTGCACAAGTGGTGACGTTACCTGCAACACTACTCATGGCATCCTTTACCAATCATTTCTTCACATTGAGCCATATGCTATGAATAGTATTGTTGAATATAAATGCAAATATCCATGGTACATCTAAGCTAGTTTTACTAGTTGAGTTATAAGCAGAAACAAAAAAATGAGAGAAATTAAAATGCCTGGCTGTATCACTACTGTTGATCAGGAGGTTTTTGCTGATTAGTCATTGCTAATACTTTATTTGCTCAATTCTAAGACGAGGTTTCTTTCATTGCAAATAACCATCATCGTAGATTCGAGGTCATCTTCTAATCAGACCTCAAATAGAGGTCTGACTACAAGACTAAGATCCAGATCCCCCGCAGCGCTGCAGGGATCCTAGATTCTCCTCCCTGGCAGCCTCTGCTGCTGGCACTTCCTCAGGGTGCCAGCATCACATGACCTTCCGGTGCTCATTGATAGAAGCTCCGACCTCCACCGACTGCCCCACTAGACACCAAGGAATCTGAAGCACAGGGGACAAGTCTAAGGAAGCACTGGTAAGTCAGGGGAGGGTAAGAGTGGCATATGGGGGGATATAAGGACTTTCTGGAGGCAGAGTGTTATATAGGGGGTAAAAATGAATATCTGGGAGACAGAATGGCACATAGGGATGTATAAGGCATATTTGGGGGCAGAGTGGCATATAGGGGGTTAAAGGGCAAATTTGGGGTACAGAGTGGTAAATAGGGAATTAAAAGGCACATCAGGGAGGCAAAGTGGCAAATAGGGGTGTATAAGTGATATCTGGGGCAAAGTGGCAAATAGGGGGGTCAAGAGGCATATCCGGGAGGCAGAGTGGCATATAGGGGTATAAGGCATATATAACGTGTAGAGTGGAATATCAGGGAGGCAGAATGGCATTTAGGGGTATAAGGCATATCTGGTGGCAGAGGCGCATATAGGTGGGTATAAGGCATTTCTGGTGGACAGAGTGGCATATAAGGGGGTATAATGCATATCTGGGGGCAGGTTGGCAAATACAAGGAAATAAAAAGTAAAAAATGCATTTTTCTCAATCATAGTTTTTATTGAATATGAAAAAAAGAATTAGTATTTACTAGTAAACTTTTTCTTATAGGGTAGTCTTATATTCAGGCTTTTTCTTTTTTCCTAAATTAATATTCAAATTTGGGGGGGCGTCTTATAATCGAGCAAATGCGGTAATATGTGAACTATTTGGAACTGTAGTGAACAAAATGCATAACAATATTCTATGTAATATAATAGCTAATCTTCAAATATTTAATTTCACAGAAAGATGTTTTGTTTAGAGGCTTACACAGTAGGGGAGTTTAAACATGCAGTGGTTAGGCATAAAGCTATCCTGAATTGAAGGCACGATGAAGAACTGATTTAGACCTGAGTCTTATATCAAAAAATGGGAAGACTAGATAGGCCGAACGGTTCTTATCTACCATCAAATTGTATGATTCTATGTCTACTAAATATGGTACTTCTAGTGAAAGACCTTGTGCTGTTCTGATCACAAATCTCTGCTTCAAAGCCATAGAAATAAAGATATTGTCAAAGATACTTAACAATAAGATTATGCAATGTGTATATTACACATTTAACCTCACTTAATGCCATTTTTTTTAAACACTAGTAAAATTCCTTACCATTGCAAATGTTTAAAGACAGCGTGAGAAAAATTGTTTCCTATTAGGAGTGGAAATATAATTTCTAATTATAACAATATTTATATATAATAAGGTGATATTAGTATTTATTATATGTATTTGTTGTATGTTATTTAGACATATATATAATCATTTCCAGATAAATTTCCGTTTTGCTGTCAAAAATAATATATATTTTTTATTAAATGATCCATGTAGCTAAATAATAATAACCACCAGTTTTATTGTTAGAATATCACTGCATAGATTATTTTATAATTGAATTTGTAAATCAAAACATTCAGTTGATTAGCCATTAATTATTAAATAACATTCAATTTATTCATCAAAAATAAGTGGACTATGTTTGGATTGAAAGTTTTAATACTTGTTTTTTTCTTTGAAGTAGAAGCTGTGAATTTGAATTTTTTTAGATATGTCCCTTGCTCATTTTCAACCATGAGAGAGGACAGTTATGGCTGAATACATCTATGTTAGTCTTTGAAAATGTAGTGGGATGTCATCTTTTCTGTACAAAAAGCACTATATATTTTCATAAATAATTTTCATCTATCTATTGCAGACAATTAGGTGTTTCCTGATATCCAATTCATTATTGTGCTGTCCTAAAAAGAAAATTAAAAAGTTTTAAATAGATTAAGGAAAAAGATTCTCAAGATAATATCCACTTATTAACATTGACTCTTGAGGGAGTCCAAAATAAGCTTGTTCTAATTGTTCTTCATTGTTAACCCCTGATTTGGTGCCACTTAAACAGCTGCCAACATTGCATTATATCCCGTTATGTTTTATTTTTTATATAATAAGTTTTTATTGGAGAGTTTTGATTAAAGATTTTTTTTTCATGTATATCAAACTCTGTTACAGAAATGCGTTGGTTAATGACAAAGATATTACAAGGTCAAGGGAACACCGAGATCATTTCATTTTATGTGACCTCGATACTTCGTTTACAGAGTAAATACCGTATTTATCGGCGCATACCACGCACCAGGGTATAACACGCACCCCTGTCCGGACCGGAAGTGAGGGAGACGCGGCTGCAAATCATGCAGCTGTAGGATTTATCGGCGTATGTCACGCAGGTAGGGTTTCCTCTTCTTATTTTAGTTATAAAAGTGCATGTTATACGCCGATAAATACGGTACATCATAATGCCAAAAATACACACAACATAAAGATTGAATATTTCAAGATAATCACTTGTGAAGATAAAAGGACCAAAATTATAAGAAAGTGTAAAAGAAAACCAAAGGAAAAATTCAAGTATAACAAAAACAACCATTATGGTGAAAGTTGTGTATGTTTTCAGGTATTTATGGATCCTAAACACGAGCATGGATAAATTATATTTCCAAGGAGTGCAGTCATTGCTGCGATATGAGATGGTTTCATGTATATGTATATGTGTCATCTTTATTCTAACCCTCAACTTAATGATATTTGATGAAGTATAGTTAGGGATAATGAATTGATTTTATGAATATGTTATTTATTTATTTTAATCATGCTCCTTTGATGGGAAGTTTCCCCATATTTTATTGAAAGTGCTTATTGTGTGGTTGCGAATATCAAGAGCCAATTCCATTTTTCTAGTTTCTCTCATTCTCTTTTGATGATCATTGGTATGGTTGGAAGCTCCTCCGAGTTCCATAGTTTAGCCAAAAACTGTTTAAAAAGCATAAAAGCTATATTTAAAAGTTTCCTGAATTTGTGTGGTATATAATGCGGATAGATTCCCAAAATCCCTATCTTTGGATCAATTGGAATCTGGATTTTTAGGATTTCACTCATGTGTTTGTATAATTGAGACCAGATTTGATACACTTGTGGACAGGACCAAAATATATGTAGATGAGTACCAATTTGGTTGCATTTCCGCCAACATAAATTCGGTCTTTGGGGATAATCCAGCTTTAGAAACATCATTTCTAGTACTTTTGACTATACAAACGTTCCCAATATATAATCATGTTAAATTTTCTTTCTTCACCTTTTTCCCAGGAATATTTGTCTGCAAGTTTTACGGTAGTCAGGCAGCCACCACAAGCCCGAAGTAATTGATTGTATAGCAGCCAGCGGCAGGTGGTGATTTTTTGTTGGGCCGCTGCTGCCCCGGGCGGAAAAATGAGCGCTCCGTCCAGTAGTGGGATTCAAATTTTTTAGTAACGACTTTCGAGCTTTCTTACTAAAAAATAAAAACCTCACACACAGAGTCAGGCAGTCTCACACACACTGAGACCCAGTCGGTCTCACACACACACAGAGACTCAGGTAGTCTCTCACACAGACTCAGGCAGTCTCGCACACACACTGAGACTCAGGCAGTCTCTCTCACACACACACACACACACTCAGGCAGTATTCGCTGTTCCTGACCTCTCCTATCCCGACCTATTGGCTTGTTATACGGACTTCGCTGCCCTCTCCCTCCCTGACCTTCGGACCGGCTTTGGATTTCGCCTTGTCTACTAAACCTTCCCCTATCTCCTGGAAGGTAGCCTGCATATTGGGTTCCTCACTTTGTTCCCTACAGCCTGACATAATAACTGAGCCCACATGGAACCCGCAGGTTTGGCTGACACGATTGCTGCTCTTACTCAACACTTGTCGAACTTTCAACATACACTGCAGGAGATCCAGGCTGAGCACCATCTCCTGAGGCAAAAGGTGCATCACCTTCAGATGCAACAAAACGCTCCTACTGATCAAACTCCCGCTGTTCCACCCGCTGCTGCTCACCCTGTTGTGGAAGGTGCTACAGCTTTAGAACCTCAGAAACCCTTGCCTGAATGATTCTCGGGGGATCGGGGCAAGTATTGTATATCATTGCATAACATCCTGTGAGATCCTGTGCCGCTTGAGGCCACAAACCTATGCTACAGACTATATTAAAGTGCACACAGTCATCTCCTTACTCTCAGGAGAACCTCAACTCTGAGCACATCATCTACTTTATAGCAACAACAGTTTATTGGACTCTTGGCGATCCTTTCGGAAGGCTTTAGACACTCTCTACAAAGATCCCTACAGGGTCTCCTCTGCATCTACCACCATACATACCCTAAAACAAGGTTGGCGTCCCATGGAGGAATATGTCACAGAATTTAGACACCTGGCACTGGAGTCTAATTGGAATGAACCAGCACTACATGACCAATTTCGCTGGGGCTTGTCTGAGGCCGTCAAAAATAAACTTTCATGGACTTCTATTCCATCATCCTTAGAGGAATTCATATGCTTTGTGACTCAGATCAACAGGAGACTACGTGAGAGACGGCCTGAACGCCAGACATCTAACTCCAGCTGGACACCAGCAAGTAATTTGCATTGAGCCCCAGCTCCTTCTTCCAATGAAGAACCTATGCAAATAGGTATTGTACAAGGCCCCCTCTCAGCCGAAGAAAGGCAGAGTCGTTGAACTTTAAATCTGTGCATATACTGTGGCAAGGCTGGCCCCCGCTATACCCAGGGTAAGGATTCTACTCCTCTACTTAATACATATTCCGGAAGCCGTCCCTGCTTGTCCCCTCATTTACCTGTTTCTGTATCATTTATCATTACAGTGGACTAAAGATACAGCACATCTTACAGCCATGGTGGACTTTATCGATATAGAGAAACTTCACACTCTGAGGATTCCCTCATGTCTGTAAAAGAACCCGATGGCTATTCAACTGGTGGACAGAAGCCCCCTTAAGACCGGTCCTATTACTAGGAAGACTGTCACGCTAACCGTCAGAATAGAGAATGGCCATATTGAGACCATCTGGTTTGATGTCATCCCCTCTCCTTCATCACCCATCATCTTAGGTCTACCATGGCTCAGGAAACACAATCCCTGTCAAGGACTGGGTCCATACGGATGACTGAAAGGACCCAGTGCGCCCAAAGATTGTATGCAGGAGTTATGGTGCAGTAGCGGAGTTGGACAGGGCCTGGTTACAGGGTGACCGCACTCACGTGGGTGTTGAGTATCTAGGGTTGTGCAGCTACATACCAGCACGCTGACATAGCAGCAGATGAAATCCAACAGAAAACTAAGTGAAATCCTGCAGGCACCCTGGAACAGGCATGAAACATCATGCAAGACTCATGTGCGGGATGCTGCAGGCTGGGAGTATGGAAGCTAAGCAGAGAAATATAGCAGACACATAACAAGCAAGGGACAGGGAGACCAAGCACAAAACATAACCAGACAAGATATACATGTTACTGAGCACAACAGTGAACAAGACAAGGAATAAACACAACCAGACAAGATATACATAACACAGGGCACAACAGGGAACAAGACAAGACACCCCGCTGCCGGGGATACAGGACAGGACACCCCGCTGCCGGGGATACAGGGCAGACTGACACACATATATACAGAAACTAGCCTAGGACTGTTTGATAACTATTGGAGATTCCGTTACATCTTATGGCCATAGTATGCTTAGCCCACCACTACGCCAAAGTACTCCAATGACGGTGGGTCCTAACGCTAATCCCTGCTGACAAAGATACGAAACAAACCAAACATGAAATCCAAACACATAGCACTGAGACATACCTTTAGACTGCAGACTGAGACAAACAGAACACATGGGAGGGACACACCTTATAAAGGATACAAAGCAAAAGCAAAGAGCTGAAGCAGAAGCAAGGAATGGGAGATCAGAACAGCGCAAAAGGTAATCCAGGAATGGATTGAAGCAAAACAGGGAAATTGAAACAGGAGCGAGATATGCAGCTCCGCAGCCTGGGTAGGACATGATAATCCCCTCAACTGGAAGACTGGAGTACTTCAGTTTTCGTCTTCCTTAAGTACCAGCAACTGCCTCAAACCTGAATCACTCTGTCTCACTCAGACCATCTCTCTCCAGGAGATTCCTCCTCCTTGCCATCAATTTAGAGAGGCCTTTGAAAAGAAAGGTGCCGACAAATTACCTCCTTCCAGACCTTACGATTGTCCTGTTGATCTCCTTCCTGGTGCTGCTATTCCCTTTGGTCGTATTTACCCCCTCTCTGAACCTGAACTCACTACACTCAAGGATTATATCGAAGATAATTTGGCGAAAGGATTCATTCGGCCTTCAACTTCTCCTGCTGGGGCCGGTATCTTCAAGGTTGCGGCCTTTTATTGACTACCGTGAACTGAATAATATCACAGTAAAAAAACATTACCCATTACCTCTTATTCCAGAGCTACTTGAATAATGTACGATCCGCTAAGATATTTACCAAACTTGACCTACGTGGAGCTTATAATTCGTAGTTAGAATTCGTAGTGGTGACGAGTGGAAGACAGCCTTTCGGTGTCTGTATGGGCATTTTGAATGTCTTGTCATGCCATTTGGCCTATGTAATGCTCCAGCCACTTTTCAGCATTTTGTGAATGATGTGTTTCATGATTTCTTACACCACTTCATCATTGTATACCTGGACGATATTTTAACATTCTCCCCAACCTTGGAAGAACATTGTGTACATGTATGTCAAGTGCTAGAACGTCTGAGAAAAAACAACCTGTACGTCAAGCTTGAAAAATGTTTATTTGAAGTGCAAAGAGTGGAATTTCTGGGATATATCCTATCCCCAACCAATATTGAAATGGATCCTAGAAAAGTGACATCTATTCTCAACTGGCCCACACCTGTAGATCGAAAAGCAGTACAGTACTCTGCACCCTACCACCGTCCTGACGGACCATAAAAACCTTGAATATTTACGTACAGCCACCAAACGTCTGCAACCCCGTTTGGCAAGATGGTCACAATTTTTTACCAGATTTCCATTACACATCACCTACTGCCCCGGCTCCCGTAACACCAAAACAGATGCGCTATCTCGGATATATGAAGCTACCTCGTCATCATCTTCTGATCAGGATACAATCCTCTCTCCTACTCAATTCCTGGCTGGTACCTTCTCAGTATGTGACTCGGTGTGCAGACATTCAAGAAAGACTTGCCCCCCTGATATTCCCGGACTCTACAATCCTTTCACGATACAACAGCCGCGGGTCATAGAGGTGTTAAACAAATGCTTGAACTAATTCAACGTTTTTTCTGGTGGCCTGAGATAAAGAAAGATGTGGCAACTTTCGTATACTCATGTGTTACTTGTGCCCGCTCCAAAAATACTACTACTTCAACCACTTCCAGTTGCCGCTAAACCCTGGACTGACGTTACAGTGGATTTTATCACGGACTTACCTCATTCTCATAATCAGTCTACTATAATGGTAATGGTTGACCGCTTTACCAAAATGGCACATTTTGTTCCTATCAACCACCTTCCTTCCTCCACCGAGACAGCCTCTCTTTTTATACGAGAGATATTCCTCCTACACGGCCTGCCCACTAACATAATCTCTGACCGTGGCTTCCAATTCACTTCTCGGTTCTGGAGAGCCTTTTGTGCGCAACTGCATATTCAACAATCACTTTCTACGGCATTTCATCCACAAAGCAATGGTCAAACAGAACGTACCAATCAAACACTTGAACAATACTTACGCTGTTTCACTACTTACCTTTTGCTGAATTTGCGTACAATAATCATATTCATCGATCTATTTATACGTCTCCTTTCTACGCTAACTATGGTTATCATCCCACCATGTGAAGTACCTTCGGTTTCTGAACACAGTGGCAAACTGACTTCAACAAGCAACACGGTGCGAGAGACACTAAGACACAGTTAAGATACAAGTTCTTCGCTGATCGCCACTGTTCTGATACCCCTACGTTTAATCCAGACGACAAGATTTGGCTAAACATCTCCGGCTGGATTGTCCTACCAAGAAATTGGGTCCAAAATTCAGAGGGCTCTTTCTTATTTCCTGCCTCATATCTCCCGTGGCAGTTGAACTTCAGTTACCTAGCACTATGACTATTCACCCAGTGTTCCATGTCTCCCTCCTTAAACCATGGACTGCGAATGCTTATCCTGATCGGTGCCCTATTCCTCCTGGCATACTGGACTCGTGGCATCATCGTGGTTGTGTTCTATACCTTATTCGTTGAAAAGGGTACGGTCCGGAGGAGGATTCCTGGGAACCAGCCAGTGAGGTTCATGCTCCAGATCTAATATCTCACTTTTACCGACACCATCCTGGTCACCCCGGTCTCACTAGAGTCAGAAGGCCTCCCCTCAGGGGGGTACTGTCAGGGTCCGTGATGTAGCTACTCACCCGAGTATCCGCCGATGGCCTCTGTCATCCCTGTACCAGTGCCGGCTATTGCCGGCTTCGCTGCTCTCTCCCTCCTTGACCTTCGGACCAGCTTTGGATTTCGCCTTGTCTACTAAACCTTCCCCTATCTCCTGGAAGGTACCCTGCATACTGGGTTCCTCACCTTGTTCCCTACAGACTGACACAGACTCAGGCAGTCACACATAAATAAGTAAAATTTACTGTACAATTTCAAGCTGTTTAGCAAATATATATATGAAAAGCAGTTAATCAAAGTGTTCAATATAAGTCTGGAAAAAGTATGCACTGGTGCTTTTTAGATAATTGTGATTTACTTATGTGACAAATGCTATTAATAAAACATTTAAAGAGCCACTTAACTGTTTTTTAAAAATCTTCTTGGAACAAAGGTGAAAACTGCATGTATATCAAGAAACAATTTGACTCAAATTGGTATATGGCCGTTTTCACCTTTTCTTAAAAAGTATTTTTTAAAAAAAAAAAAAAATCTATGATGCGCTCTTTTTGATGTTCTATCAAGTGCATTGTCACATAAAAAAAATCTCAATCAATAATCTAAAACGCACCAGTGCATACTTTTAAAATTACCCCCCTCATATGCCATTGCCCCCAGAATGCCACTCCTGACCCTCAGATATGACACTCTGCTCCCTGATAATGCACTCTGCTTCCTAATATGCTTTATGCTCTCCTGAATGCACTCTGCCCCCTAGATATGCCACTCTGCCTCCTGATATGCTTCCCCCCCTAGAAATGCCACTCTGCTCCCCCTGACTTACCAATACACCCCCAGGCTCCCTGGTGCCTAGTGGGGGCAGCCCATGGACATCTGCACAATGTGCGTACACAACCTCTGCTTCTGTTCGTCACATCCGCTGGTGCTTCTATGCCGGCGCTCCGTCATAGAAGCCTGGCGGAAGTGCTGGTAGCAGCGGAATTGTCTGCGCGCATCACGCAGACTTTCCCCAGCTGCCAGAGAGGAGGTAGTTCAAACACTGCTCATGAAGGGATAGACATTCTGCCAATCTACATGTTGCTCTCCGTAGTCTAAGTATTTTGTTGAAGCATGTGTCTCCTCTGCTTCCCATATATGGTCACCCCACCTCTTCTCCAAAACAAAAAAATACTGATGCACCAACGGGTAGTAAACCAGTGTATGTATTGCTGTTCCATGTTTAAATACACATCATTATCAAAAATAAAGGCAATTCATCTTAAAATGTCTCTTTTGTAAATGTATGTTTTCAGTGAAATATATGCATCTCTGTCTCTTAAAAATACTGAAATATTAAGTATATGCTTTATAGTAAATGACACAGTGATTTCATAGTGTAACCAAGCATTATCACCTCGGTGACACATGCAATGACCCCAGAAATTGCATTGTGTTAGAAATGAAATAGGTTTCAAGTCCGGAAAAAAAATCCTCCTATTATCTCTGGCACTATTCTCATTTTATGATTCACTGTAGAAATCCACACATAGGTAGCACAAGAAAGTAATTTCCCCACTTTATTTAAGTCAAGATGTTTGAGTTACAATATAGGAAATAATACATGTAATTCATCTTATGAAAATGTATCCTGTCTGTTAAGCAGGCAATACACAGAGAAGGGCAGCATCTGGCAGTACAGATGCACTAGACCAATAATCCCATGATGTTCAGAAAGATTTTGGACAGTAAGGTATAATTGGAATCATCACCTGCAGCAGATTTCCAATATTGTAAGTGACTTTAAAGTAGAGTAAATAAAATAGGGAACATAACTATTTTTATGTATCACACCTGAGATATATGCAACAACATATTTGCACTTACATGAGCATCTAATCAGGAAATGCATCAGCTCTATGATCTTTCTTATAATAAAATAATAAAGATTGACTTAGGTACATACACAAAATTTCAATACATTACACATGAAAGTTACTCATTGTGTGATCAAATTCTTTGAGTACTGGTTACTTAATTTAGCATTGGTTGGGTTGATATTTACCCGAAATGTTTCATCCATCAGAAATGCTGTCCAATTATGCAATAATGATGGTGAAGAAGGATAAACTACAACAATAACAACTGTACAGTACCAAGGGTAGACTTTTACAAACTTTTGTAGGCATAGGCTAAGCAGATCTGACAGGGAAAATACCTTAGTTCAGCAAACTAATACAGATCCCAAAATAGCATATCACAGACACATTTGAGCAAATAAGTGTGGTTTATTATGTCAAAGATACCAAATAGAATTTACTTAGCTTTGGTCAGCAAGTATGGTGGAAGCCCTGTTTCAGCATCAGCCAATGTCCACAACTGGGAGTGTAGAATGGCTAGAGACGCGTAAACAGTCAATCGTTCCAGGAGAGCTTCAATTAAATTAAACTGCACAATAGGTGTACTCTCTAGATGGGGTTACGAGTGTCCAAGGTGAAGCAAGTGCCATGTGCAAAAACTATGTCTGTTACACTATGGCCGTGTGCAAATAAACAAGAAAAGGCAGGAGCAATAACATAATGAACCAAGGAGAGAGAATAGCTACAACATATCCAAGGATAAACAGCTACATGAGCACTAAAGAACCACAACCATAACACTCCACTCTTGGTGCCTTATGCTCATGGGGTCATTATATGCCAATCCCCTTTGGCTAATCCGAGTGAGTGTATATTATATCCAGCACTTCAACCCCCAAATCCCTTGAACCAATTGAGAGGGTTAAAACTGTCAATACTCTGATGGTTTGGTGATGTGTTTTAGCAAAAGGTCCCACACAATTCGTAGCTGTTTGCTTGTCTTGTTTTCTCCATTGGGAAGGCATTTGAATGTATAGCTGTTCGGAGCTTTCATGTCACAGCATCACAGCAACAAGGAGGAGCGGGTGACTCTGTCAACAGCACTAGAGGTGCAACAGGGGAGGACTTCTCTGGTTCCAAATGGCTTCAAACTTTCACCCCGAAGTTTAGCAGTGATCTTTTCCGTAGTGACAAGGTTCCTAATATTAGACTGTATCTCTACGCTCGTGGGTGGTATCCCCTTCCATCTTCTATGGCTTGTTTAATGGCTGCACAAATCCAATGGATGAGCTGTTGATTAGGAGTCTGGTTGGGGTGTGTGGCGTGGAAGTGCATCCCAAAAGGCTTGTCCCAGTATATAGGCAGGTAAGTGCTGCATAGGTGTGTTTCCTGTGGGAGTATAATATCGCCGTGAAGCTTCGGTAGTATCTTATAGCTGACCTCCATTTCTGAGGCGTGTTCAGACCTTTGACATTGTGAGATATTATTTTAAGGTCTCCTGTCATTTATCTATGTAGGTAGAATGCTGAAGGGCATACAGGAGGATGAGTTGGCATACCATGACCAGAGGCTCCCAGAAAGAAAGAAAGGGGGAAAGGGGAAGAGCAAATATATGATACAAATACAAACATTCAATTCTTAAAGGCTGCGTGTTGGGTGTAGGCTGGTCTGGGGACTGCATAACATGAGCTAATCTGACCATCAAATCAACGCTCTGGCTTAGTAAAAAAAACTTACATTGTAACATTACATTACAAAACGTACATTGTATGGCGTCAGACGCCCATTTTAAGAGTTTAGGAGGCGATTCAATGGTGTTGCTGAAATTCAGCGACACCGAAGAACCACCCCAGGACGCACTGTGACCGCTCCGGAGAGTGGTCACAACTGCGACTGCAAGAGATTTTGCAGAAACTTGCAGTAAATGTTTCCAAAGTTTTCAAGACGGTCTCTCCAGTCAGAATTCTGGCTACCCTTGCAGGTTGAATACTGGTGCTGCATTCAACCATGCAAGTCAAAGAAACCCAGCGTTCTAATCACAATGTGAATTCAAAATCCTGGCATGGAAAGAGTTAAAATAAAAGCACTTCAAATACCCAAGGAGTGGCTACTTAAAAAAAAAAAGAATGCTACATGGAGTGGCCGTGTTCAAAGTTTCGGCATAGGCACAGGCTGACCAAAATTGAAACAAAAGCACACTTCCCAAATGTGCCATTTTACCTCCCAAACAACCAGACAAACCCATGCATGGGGGGTATTACTGTACTCAGTAGATGTTACTGAACACATATTGGAAAGTTTGAAAGTGACATATACCAGGACCTAAAAATCCATACCTCAAATACAATGTGTGTGATAAACACAAAATAAATTACTATAACAAAGTTTGACAAAGGGTGGTAGTAGAATTACTGCATGAGAAGGGTTAAAATACCAGCAATTGAAATACCTTGGGGTGTCTAGTTTTCAAAAATATATGGTTTGATGGTGTAAATTGCATTCGCTGGCTTCAAAGATACCCGAAATTGCACATGGGGCAGAATGACCAGATTTGGAAAAAAAATGGTTTTTGAAATAGCAAAACACTACTTGTACGTATTTCCCAATAACTTGCAGAAAAAAGCATAAAAACATTGGGTATTTCAGAACAAATGGTATATTCTATTTAGCAGATTTTTTCATTAGCTTTTTTAGATGAGATTTTTTTTCAAATAAAAGTGAGAAAAAGTGTTTCTTTTTTCATCATGTTTTATTTTATTTTTTTTATCGGAAATTAGATGATATGATCAAAATAATAACCATACCTGGGAGCTTCTCTGGTTCTCCGGGTCAAGACCCGAATCCTCCTGGTCGTGGAGTCTTGACATGCCCCACTCCCCGCTCTTTTTCTCTTTAAATGTCCCACCGACATCACGGGTCCGCCCCCTGGCATCAGTGGGCAGTCCTGGCCGCGTCACGCAAGGAAAGGCTCCAGGTACCCGGAGCCCAGAAGTTTCCAGGTATGATAATAACTTAAATAAGCCGTTCTTGTCCTGAAACCAACAATATATAACTTGTGTGGGTACACTAAATGGGTGAGAGAAACACGAGCACCCCGCAAAAGTGTAAAAACAGTCAAAATAAAGAACAGCCTGGTCCTTAAGGGGTTAATAGAAGGGATGTTCTAAGTAAGGGGGATACATGATAAAGATGAAGGAAATGCTTTCCAGTAGCTGAAAAAGATTTTTCCCTACGGATACACAACTTAGTTCCAGGCAGTCTGACTGATAGACCTGTGTAAGCAGCGACATAACTGGTGAGCCTAGATTCTTATGTAAGTATGTAATATAAAAGTGTGCAATTTCTGCCAATTCACCCAAACACCACCATACTGAGTGAAATCCTTCAGCCACATCCCACCACCTGCCTACTGTTTCTAACTAGTCTGTAATGTCCCCTAGTGCCTCCAAGATAAGACTGATGGTGATCTGCCTGATCCCACATCGTCTGCGCGTCTGCTTCTCACATCAGTAAGTGGTAGAAAGGGGGGTGCATTCCCCAGTCTCAGCTTCTTTAAGGCTGTCATAAGCAGAAGTATGTCAGACAGATCACCCCCGATCTAATCTTGGAGGCCCTTGGCAGACACTGTGAGCATACCTTAACCTCTCAAGCCGCACAGGGCTGGCACTTGAGGGGATAACATGCCTGCAGCCTCTGTTGATGCCCCCACATTACTTAATGCTGTTTCTGCTGTCAATCTTCGAATGACAAAGGCTTTAACCCCTTCAGTGCTAGGCTATCACTAAAGTGTGCCTGCAGACTCCGTTGACTCACTCACCTGCCTTTACGCTGTTTCTACTGTCAATTTAGGAATGGCAGAGGTTGTAGGAACACATTAATACCTTCTGTGCTAGACTGGCACTAGAGATTAAGATGTGCCGATTCCTACATACATTTGTAACCATGTAAATGAAATCTGATAATGACAGAGGATTCAGGTACACATTAACTGGCACTAGAGGGGTTAACATGTACCCACAGCATCTGTTGATGCCCCTCACCTGTTTGCATTTTCTTTGTAACCAGGTAAATGAAGTCATAGGTGTCCTTTACTGTGCTCTTTGTGGAATATGTTTTTAATGCTTTCCTGTTTCATGTGAACAAGCATTAAATGGCAGCTGTGATGTACATAGGGGAGAGCTTTGGAAATATGACAGGAATCTGTTTCTAGGCAACTGTAGTATTTCAGTAAAATGACAGAGACATTTATTTTACTTCTCTCTACATGATGCAGAACTTATCTAGGGATATTTAACCCCTTAATGACAATTGACGGTCCGGGCACGTCACCCGAAAACGAAGGGTTAACGACAATTGACCTGCCAGGACCATCATGACTTTAAAAGGGTGCAGAAAGCGATCTACGTTCGCTTTCTGCACCCAAACGGCGTTGCTGTAATACCTCGACCTCAAGGCATTCAGCAACACCACTATCGGCACTAGGGGCCATGTCTGGCCCCTTCCCGGGGCGTCAACATCCGCCATACACTGTATGGCGACGGACGCCTGTTTTAAAAATGTTTAGGAGGCGATCAACGATCGCCTCCTAAACATCAATGGTGTTGCTGAAATGCCTCAATCAGGAGGCATTCAGCAAAATCAAATACTCACCCCAGGTGTGTGTGATTTTCGCCAATCGCAAGTTGAAAAAGTTTGCTAGATGGTCTCCAGACCCTCTAGAGAACTCTGGCTCCACTTGCAGGTTGAATACAGGTACTGCATATTCTTTGCAATATTTTAAAAAAAAAATCTAAAAATAATTTCCCACTGATGTCACCATCAGGGGAACCTTCAAGTTCCAAAAATTGTGAGCAAGTCCTAAAATTAGCAAATTAGCTTAAAACAATTCTGGCATGGAAAGAGTTAAAATACTGGCATATTAAATGCCCATGGGGTGTCTATTTTTAAAAAATATATAATTTGATGGGGTAACACTGTACTCAGGAGATGTTGCTGAACACATATCCGGGTGTCATGTGACAGCAACATATACCAGGAGCTGTAAATTTATACCTAAAGTAGGTGTGCTCAGGAGATGCTGCTGAACACATATTGGGGTGTTTTATGATAGTGACATCATACAAACCTGGTTTAATTCATACTTTCGAAGTAAAATGTGTGATTGAAAAAAATGACTACCACAAAGTTTGACCAAAGACTGGTGTAGAATTAGTACATTGGGAAGAGTTAAATCCAAGACTCATGAAAACCCTGAGAGGTGTTTTAGTTTCAAAAATATTATCATTCTGATATTAGGATTGATGGGAAACTGCATTGGCCGGCTTTAAAGATACCCCGAAATCACCACTGCGGGGTATTTACTAAACTTCAGGAAAATAGTTTTTTAGAATCTATTTAGCAGGTTTTTCATTACCTTTTATAGTGAAGTAAAAGAAATTTTCAATAAAAGCTTAGAAAAACGTCAGTATTTTCTAAATTTTTCAACATATTTCAACATATTTTTATACTTTTTTAATAGTATAAATATGATACAATCAAAACAACTGTCATTTTTCTTAAAAGAAGCCCCTTCTCTGTCTTGAAAAAAATCAATATATAACTTTGCTGGGTCAGTAAATGGGGAAACAAAAGGAAAATTGACAGCTTAAACACGAAGCAGCGCAGAAATGTTAAAACAGTCATTGTCTGCTGACAATATATATTAATACTAGCCCCTTGCTGACAATATAGATATAGATTAAATATTAGCCCCTGCTGTTCAATATAATATATATATAATATATATTAGACCATGTTACATTTCCTTGGGCCCCACTCCACGCTCCCTAGCATGCAATCACTCCCTCCGCTACCACACAAAAATATTTGCCACACTGACCGTAGATTAGGGGAGAATCGGTGCAGTCTACCCTCTTTCTGACCCTACCGTGACATTGAGAGCTCCTCTCCCCCGTAAGCATTCCCAAGAGTCCCTTTGTCCCCTCATTCACTACACCACACCTCTTCTCCTTGTGTTGTTTATTTGATCTATACTTCAGGTATAGATCAAATAAACAACACAAGGAAACAGCACTACAGGTACTGATCAACTTAATTAGACATACAAACCCTGTATTTGCAGGTATATATAAATAATGTATAGAAACATAGCATAGCAAATTGACATAAAAACTCATTAAAAAAAGCATTAAAGGTATAGATAAAACCCTCTAAATTACAGGCATAGATCACAGGTTGCACACCCCAAGGGCCAGCCCAAATTGTCAACATAGAACCCAAATTACACACATAGGACATTCCATCTTTGTCCCCAAACAGCCCAGCATGAGTCAATTTTATCCCAAAACAGCCCACCCTGTGCCATCTTTGTCTCATAACCCTACCATCTTTGTCCCCAAGGTTTAAACACCCTGCTTGTGCCATCTTTGCCTTTCCACAAATTAATTATACATCTATGATACACACAAACACTTTTACAGTCACTCACTTTCACTAATTACATTACATTTATTTATAAGATTCTGCAGCACTGTTACAATCAGTAGAACAATTTATCAGGGCCGGCCGAAGACGTAACGCCGCCTGGGGCGAAGTTTAAAAT
>VKOC01001741.1:0-16534 GCA_009364415.1 Spea multiplicata
TCTGCACATCACTTACAGACACCCTGTACCAGCATGTACTGGCTGACTTGGCATGATAGGAGTGTGATTGCTAACAGCAATCACAGTCCCATCATGCCTAGGTACCAGCATTTACTGGTTGCCTGGGTATGATAGGAGTGTGATTGCTGTGTGGGCAGTGTGGACGCCAGGGCTGGCTTTGGGGTGTGCAACCTGTGATCTATGCCTGTAATTTAGGGGGTTTTAAATATACCTTTTAATGACGTGTTTTTATGTGAATTCCAATTGATCTATACCTGCAAAGCTGGGTTTTTGCGTTATTCTGTAGATCCATATCTATATATTTCCATACATTATTTATGTATACCTGCAAATACAGTGTTTGTATGTCTTATTCAGCTGATTAATACCTGCAATGCTGTTTCCATGTATTTATTTGATCTATACCTGCAATACTACGTTTCATATACTATTATTGTATACCTGCGAATACAGGATTTGTATGTCTGATTCTGTTTATTTGATATATTGACCTTCAGTGCTGAGGTCACAAGTGAATTTCAGTTGATCTATACATGCAAAGCTTGGTTTGTGTGTTAATGTGTTGATCTATACCTGCTATCGGCAGCAGGGACTAATATTAATATATATCGGCAACTGGGGCTAATATTAACACACTGACCTGATGTGTGTGGGTGTCGGTGGGACAGAGCCTATGTTGGTGTGTGTGTTTGGTCATCTGTTTCCTGGCAATTAACTTACAGTAGGAATTATTTAATTTATATTTATCCAGAGATAAAATGCCCTCCTGAAGTTGTAGGGACTTCAGGGGACAAAACGTTCAAGGCCCTGAAATCATTTAGTGGAAAAGTTATTTATTGTGTTATAATATTTATTTCAAGGATTAGTCGCACTCAATTGTGGCTTCAGGCTTCCCATGTTGAATGATCAAGTATTATTTTAGCCCATAACAAAAGTATAATTCCATAGCACATTACTTTTGGAAATTATGAATGCCCCCCCAGTTTGACTGTGGTATCTTGTGTGCCCCCCTATATATTGTTTCTAGAGTCGCCACTGCCTATGAGATCATCTTGGTGTCTATTGCAGGAAGTATTATGCTGGTATCTGCCGTTATCTTATTGCTGGCAATCATAAAAAAGGTATGTCATGTGGCATTGATAAAGATTCTGCAGAAGACCCAGACAGATAAGGGCGATTTTAAGGATGGGGGACCAGCTGATCCCCATGATTTTCTTATTTTTAATGATATGAGGTCAGACACTGGCACCCCCTCTTTTTCCTTGTAATTATATGTATGCCCTCAAGGGGTATTTCTGCTTAAATGTAGCTATGTCTTTAGTTTTGCTCTGGTCTTATACATATTTGGGAGGGACACATAAACTACCTCCTCATCCTTGTACTGAGTGTAATCTTGGAGTACCAGGACATGACTTCACATAATAACGCCTCCAGAGGTCACACAGGTTGGCCAAAGGGGTATAAGGGAGGTCTGTGCCTGTAAAATATCTCCATTTGTCAGGCCTTTGTATTGGACCCACTTGCCATGACAGATAAAATTGAAGTTCTGTAACCAATGTGATGAAAAACAGGAATACATTTCTCATAATGGGATTCAGATTGAATTAATGAATTTTTATTTATGTATATTTTGAAGAAGCCAGGCGTTGTATCTTTGAAACAATATCAACATTTTGTCAGTTCCATTGTACAGTTGTCTATGTTAAGTATCTTAGTATTGTTCTTACAGAGCTCCACAAGCAAAATGGACATTTAACTGCATAACTTGTATGATTTATATTGATAGGTGTGTGTGTTTGGACATACAGAAAGCTTATGTGCCTATAGCATGGAACAGGTTAAAAAAGTATCAGTGGGTGCAGGGTTATGTAGTAAGAAGGAAAATAGGAAACTACAAATGTATGTACCTTTGGTATCCAGGTAGATAATTCCAATACCAGCCTGGAGTTTTTTTTTTTTAATATATATCACAGTTCCCAAAACCAAAGTGCATTATCAATAACAATAAAACATGGTAGGGTATACCTTTCCAATCAAAGTCAACACCCCTACCTAGTGTTAGGCAAGACCACAAAATGGTATACAAAAGTTGTGATCTACCTGACCCAAGTTGCCATGTTTAATACACAGGTGCTTTAAGATAAATTTGGAACTGGAAAAAGCTACACTTTTCTACAGTTCCAGCTAAAGCTTTTGACAAACATCCTCTGATCCAAAGACAAAAATGGCATTTTCCTTGTACAATCCCCCCACCAAACGCACAAAAAGTCTGATATAAAAAAAGAATTAGGACAGACTCCTTAGGTACCACTCCCCTTCCTGTCCCTCTCTACAAGGACTCTGTATCATACAAAAGTAGGGAATTGGAAATGTTTTCAATATTATATATTGTTCTGCTTTTGCTTTAACAATAGGATTGCGATGACATCCTGGCATGTTTTGCTTCTGTTTTAGTTATGTTTATTTTTTTATTAATACTGCAGTATGTTGATCTCCTCTCCCTATCTGGTGTTATTCACTGTTCATTCTAGAGTCTTTCGGACCCTGGTATGCTTACTAATATCATTTTGTTTTAGCGGACCGTTGTTTTACTGTGCAAATGCGGGAGGTGTCTCCCATTCCTCTAATGTACACACTGTAACTTGTCTTTATGCATACCTTGAATAAACAGAGATTTGAATTGAGATATAAAAAAAGGATTGCTGCAACTTAGTAAAACAAGATGAAAATGGTGTTTTGATGGCACATAACCTACATAAAAAAAAAAAATCTAAGCTATGAAAACGTTCCAGGCAAATTCCCCAAAAAATGTTAAAAAACCTATGCATGTAAGGTATTTCCATAATCTAAAAAAAACATATACTGGATTTCTCTGCCATAACATATAACATGTGCCAAAAAATTCTAAACAACACAGAAGCGTTGGTTCAGAAAAGTAAAAGTACAACAGTTCCACAATAGCAATATACACCTTATAAGCCCAATTAAAATGCTCAAAATGCATATACAATCTGGACACCTGAATTGCTGTTGGGGGTATGTTCTGTCAATTTAACTGATTTAATGAGGGATTAGATATATATGAAAAATATGGGTTTTAATATTTTTTATAACATTACCCACGCTAAATGTTTAACTATGATGTGTGTGAAGGTGTAAGTGATGTCTATACATGAGAAAAAAGACTCACTGATGCAACTTTGTAACCTTTTAAAAATTTTACATTGTCCTTTTTTGTACACCTGTGCATTGGTATTTTTTAATATAGCATGAGATGACTGGCAAAGGGCCCTGAGGAAGCCAGCCCTGCAGCTCTTTAGCGTACACACTGGTTGGGCCCGATACATTGGTCTGGATAAAATCCATTCATTTTTGTTATTACATATGGTTACAGCTACTTTTAGTCAATAGTATAAAAAAACCACAACAGAAATTAATGGTCATTTAATTTATTTTTTATTAATTACAACATTAATTAATTAATCATGGTGACAGCTACCTCGAGACTCACGAAGAGTCACCTTTCAGCACACAGGAGAGGAAAAACCACCCTAAGGGGGGAAACCTCTGGGGAACCATGGCTTGAAAGATTGTCCTTCCCTCTGGACACTAAGAGGTTAACTGTGTATTTATACCTGTAGAGAAGAAAAGACAAAACGTAATTGACAACATGGAAGAACAAAGCCTCTGTGCCTCCACCGCAAGCTCATTCCCTTGAATAGGCTGCCTTAACATCATCCTTTCAATATCAATGGACATAGCATTAAACATGGAGATGGCATTACACATGGACATAGCATTAAACAAGGGCATAGCTTTACACATGGACATGACAATAAACAAGGACATAGTATTAAACATGGCCATAGCATTAATCACGGATATATCATTAAACATGGACATAGCATTACACATGGACATAGCATTATACATGGCTATAGCAATACACATGGACATAACATTACACATGGATATAGCATTACACATGGACATAAAATTAAACGTGGGCATACCATTACACATGAAGATAGAATTAAACATGGACATAGCATTAAAAATGGAGATAGCATTAAACATGGAGATATCATTAAAAACTGGATATAGCATTACTCATGGACATAACATTAAACATGGACATAGCATTAAACATGGACATAGCATTAGACATGGATATAGCATTAAATATGGACTTAGCATTACACATGGAGATCGCATTACACATGGAGATAGCATTACACATGGGCATAGCATTACACATGGACATAACATGACACATGGACATAACATGACACATGGACATAGCATTACACATGGAGATCGCATTACACATGGAGATAGCATTAAATATGGATATCGTATTAAACATGGATACAGCATTACACATTAATATAGCACTACATATGAAAATAGCACTACACAAGCACAAAGCATTACACATGGACATAACATTAAACATGGACATAGCATTAAAGATGGATATAGCATTACACATGGACGTAGCATTAAACATGGGCATAGCATTACACGTGGAAATAGCATTACACATGGAGATAGTAATACACATGGACATAGCATTACATATGGAGATAGCATTAAACATGGACATAGCATTACACATAGAGATAACATTAGACATGGACATAGCATTACACATAGAAATAACATTAAGCATGGGCATAGCATTAAACATGGACATGGCATTAAACAAGGACATAACATTACTCATGGATATAGCATTAAACATGGATATAGCGTTACAAGCGGATATAACATTACACATGGGCATAGCATTACACATAGTGTTAAGATTACACAAGGACATGGCATTACACATGGAGATAGTATTAAACATGGATATAGCATTACACAGAGAGATACGTTAAACATGGACATTGTATTAAACATGGATAAAGCATTAAATATGGATGAAGCATTACACATAGAGATAATAAGAAACATGGACATAGCATTACACATGGATATAGCATTACACATGGACAAAGCATTAAGCATGGATATAGCATTAAACATGGACAAAGCATTAAGCATGGATATAGCATTAAACATGGATATAGCATTAAAACATGGACATTAGCATTAAGCATGGAGATAGCATTAAACATAGATAAATATTCAGATAGAGATTCACAATTAACATGGGACATTAGCATTAACATGGACAGTAGCATTTACACATAGAGACTGCATTAAACATGACATAAGCATTAAACATGGATATAGCATTAAGCATAGAGATAACATTAAACATAGAGATAACATTAAACATGGACATAGCATTACACATGGATATAGCATTGAACATGGACATAGCATTACACTAGGAGATAACATTAAACATGGACATATCATTAAACATGTACATAGCAGTATACATTAAACATGGACATAGCATTACACATGGACATACCATTAAACACGGACATAGCATTACACATGGACATAACATTAAACATGGACATAGCAGGTACACATGGATGTAACATTAAACATGGATATTGCATTACACATAGAGATAACATTAAACATAGGCATAGCATGAAACAGGGACATAGCATTAAACATGGACATAGCATTAAACATGGACATAACATTACACATGGATATGGCATTGAACCTGGATATAGCATTACAAGTGGCTATAACATTAAAGATGGACATATCATTACACACGGATATAGTATTAAAAATATGGACATAGAATTAGACATTAAACATGGACACAGCATTAAACATGGTCTTATCATTAAACATGGACATAGCACTAAACATGGATATAGCATTACACATGGACATAAGATAACACATGGACATAGCAGTGAACATGGATACGACATTACACAGAGATAACATTACACATGGACATAGTATTAAACATGGATATGGCAATACACATGGGCATAGCATTACACATAGAGATAACATTAAACATGGGCATAACATTAAGCATGGATACAGCATTAAACATGGACATAACATTACACATGGATATAGCATTAAACATGGACGTAGCATTACGCATGGACTTAATATAACACATGGACATAGCACTGACCAAGGATACCACATTACACAAAGATAACATTACACATGGACATAGCATTAAACACAGAGATAACATTAAACATGGACATAGCATTACACATGAATATTTGGAATAAATATGGACATAGCATTAAACATAGACATATCATTAAGCATGGATAAAGCATTACAAACGGAGCTAGCATTAAACATGGATAGAGCATTACACATGGATATAGCAGTAAACATGGATATAGAATTAAATATGGAGATAGCACTACACATGGATATAGCATTTCACATGGACATAGCATTTCACATGGACATAGCATTACAGATAGAGATAGCATTAAACATGGACATAGCATTAAACTTGGCCATGGAATTACACATGGAGATAACACCAAACATAGACATATAATTAAATATGGATATAGCATTACACATAGAGATACATTAAACATGGACATTGCATTACACATGGACATAGCATTACACATGGATATACCATTAAACATGGACATATCATTAAGCATGGACATAGCATTACACATATAGATTGCATTAAACTTTAGCATAGCATTAAACTAGGATATAGCATTAAACATTTACATAGCATTAAGCATAGAGATCACATTAAACATGGACATAGCAGTAAATATGGACATAGCATTACACATGGATGTAGCATTAAACATGGACTTAGCATTACACATGGATATAGCATTAAACATGGAAATAACATTAAACATGGACATATCCAGGGCCGGTTCGACAATGGAGCCGAGTGGAGCAACCAAGCCCTTTTTTTTTTTTAAAGCGAAAGAGAGGGAAAGGGGCGCAGAGTGGTTTTCGGGAGACTCACTGCCGGACTGCTGAAAGGTAAGTACAAGGGGGGGGGGAAGGGTAGATAAATGGGGGGGCGGCAAGGGACAGAGGGAGAGGAAGGGTAGATAAGGGGGGGGGGCAGTATTTTAAAATTCGCCCCAGGCGGCATTTTGCCTTGGGCCGGCCTTGGACATATCATTACACATGTAGATAGCATTAAACATGGAGATAACATTAAACATGGACATAGCATTACACATGGGCATAGCATTAAACATGGATATAGCATTAAATGTGGACATAGAATTAAACATAGGGATAACATTAAACATGGACATGGCATTACACATGGATATAGCATTACACCTGGATATATCATTAAACATGGACATAGCATTACACATGGATATAGCATTAAACATGGATGTAGCATTACACCTGGATATATCATTAAACATGGACATAGCATTACACTAGGAGATAACATTAAACATGGACACAGCATTAAACATGTACATAGCATTAAACATAGATGTAGCATTAAACATGGATATAACATTAAACATGGACACAGCATTAAACATGGACATTGCAGTACACATAGATGTAGCGTTAAACATGGATATAGCATTACCCATGGATATAGCATTAAACATGGACATAGCATTAAACATAGACATATCGTTAAGCATGGATAAAGCATTAAAAATGGACATAGCATTAAACAAGGATATAGCATTAAACATAGACGTAGCATTACACATGGACATAGCATTACACATGGATATAGCATTAAAAATGGATATAGCATTAAAAATGGATATAGCATTAAACATGGAAATAGCATTAAACATGGCCATGGCATTACACATAGAAGATAGAATTAAAACATGGATTATAGCATTACCACATAGAGAGATACATTAAACATGGACATAGCATTAAACATGTACATAGCATTACACATAGATGTAGCATTAAACATGGATATAGCATTACCCATGGATATAGCATTAAACATGGACATAGCATTAAACATAGACATATCGTTAAGCATGGATAAAGCATTAAAAATGGACATAGCATTAAACAAGGATATAGCATTAAACATAGACATAGCATTACACATGGACATAGCATTAAAAATGGATATAGCCTTAAACATAGAAATAGCATTAAACATGGCCATGGCATTACACATGGAGATAACATTAAACATAGAGATAGAATTAAACATGGATATAGCATTACACATAGAGATACATTAAACATGGACATTGCATTAAACATGGAGATAGCATTAAACATGGACATAGCATTACACATTGAGATAACATTAAACACGGACACAGCATTAAACATGGACATAGCATTACACATAGAGATAACATTAAACATTTACATAGCATTAAGCATAGAGAATATGAAACATGGACATAGCAGTAAACATGGACATACCATTACACATGGATATAGCATTAAATATGGACATATCACTACACATGGACAGCACTAAACATGGACATAAGATAACACATGCCTTACGAAAAAATTACTGCAGTTTTTCTGAAGTAATACTGCAGTTTTTTAGACATGAAAAAACTGCAATACTGCACTTTTACTGCAGTATTACTCCATGTGAACTTCACTGTACTGCAGTTTTACTGCAGTATTACTGCACATTTGCTGTACTTTTTTTTATATTGCAAACCTACAGTTTTACTTCAATGCACTGCAGCTTTATTGCATTTGTACTTCCGTACAATAATAACTGCAGTAAAACTGCAGTACAGTGAAGTACAAATAAAATGTGCTTTAATACTGCAGTAATTTTTTCATTAGGGATGGACATAGCACTGAACATGGAAAGACATTACACAGAGATAACATTACACATGGACATAGCATTAAACATGGAGATAGTATTAAACATGGATATAGCATTAGACCTGGATATATAATTAAACATGGAAATAGCATTACACATGGATATAGCATTAAACATGTACATAGCATTACACATAGATGTAGCATTACACATGGACATAGCATTAAACATAGAGGTAACATTAAACATAGACATAGCATTAAACATGGACATAACATTAAACACGGACACAGCAGTACACATGGATGTAGCATTACACATGGATATAGCATTACTCATGGATATAGCATTAAACATGAACATAGCATTAAACATGAACATAGCATTAAATATGGACATATCACTAAACATGGACATAGCATTAAACATGGACACAGCATTACACATGTATACAGCATTAAACACGGACATAGCATTAAGCATGGATATAGCATTAAATATGGACATAGCATTACACATGGACATATAATTAAGCATGGATAAAGCATTAAAAATGGACTCTAAAAGACTGGGTAAAAAGGGATATTATTAAACATGGTCATAGCATTACACATGGATATAGCATTAAACATGGATATAGCATTAAGCATGGATATAGCATTAAACATGGATATAACATTACAGATAGAGATCACATTAAACGTGGACATAGCATTACACATGGATATACCATTAAACATCGACATAGCATTAAGCATAGAGATAACATTAAACATGAAGATAACATTATACATGGACATAGCATTACACATGGAGATAGTATTAAACATGGGCATAGCATTAAACATGGATATAGCATTGAACATACAGATAACATTAAAAATGGACAGAGCATTACACATGGATATAGCATTACACTAGGAGATAACATTAAACATGGACATAGCATTAAACATGTACAAAGCAGTATACATGGATATAGCATTAACCATGGACATAGCAGTACACATGGATGTAGGATTAAAAATGGATATTGCATTACACAGAGATAATATTAAACATAGGCATAGCATTAAACATAGAGGTAACTTAAAAAATGGACATAGCATTACACATGGATATAGCATTAAACATGGACATAACATTACACATGGATAAAGCATTAAACATGTACATAGCATTATACATGGACATAACATTAAACATGGACATAGCAGGTACACATGGATGTAGCATTAACCCCTTAATGACAAAGTCCGTACATGGGGTTAAACATGGGGGTTAAACATGGATATTGCATTACACATGGATATGGCATTGAGCCTGGATATAGCATTACAAGTGGAAATAACATTAAAGATGGACATATCATTACACACGGATATAGTATTAAATATGGACATAGAATTAGACATTAAACATGGACACAGCATTAAACATGGTCTTATCAGTAAACATGGACATAGCACTAAACATGGATATAGCATTATACATGGACATAAGATAACACATGGACATAGCACTGAACATGGATACGACATTGCACAGAGATAACATTACACAATACACATGGACATATCATTACACACAGTGATAACATTAAACATGGACATAGAATTAAACATAGATATAGTATTAAACATGGGCATAGTATTAAGCATGGATACAGCATTAAATTTGGACGTAGCATTACAAATGGACATAAGATAACACATGGACATAGCAATGACCATGGATACGACATTACACAGAGATAAAATTACACATGGACATAGCATTACACATGGACATAGCATTACACATGGATATAGCATTAAATATGGACGTAGCATTACACATGGACATAAGATAACACATGGACATAGCACTGACCATGGATACGACATTACACAAAGATAAAATTACACATGGACATAGCATTAAACATGGGTATAGCATTAAATATGGACATATCACCATACATGGACATAGCATTACACGTGGACATAAGATAACATATGGACATAGCACTGAACATGGATATGACATTACACAGAGATAATATTACACATGGACATATCATTACTCGCAGAGATAACATTAAACATGGAGATAGCATTTAAACATAGGCATAGCATTAAGCATGGATAAAGCATTAAAATGGACTTAGCATTAAACATGGATGTAGCATTAAACATGGACAGAGCATTACACATAGAGATAACATTAAACATGGACATAGTATTACACATGGAGATAACATCAAACATAGACATAAAATTAAACATGGATATAGCATTACACACAGAGATACATTAAACATGGACATTGCATTAAACATGGATAAAGCATTAAATATGGAGGAAGCATTACACATAGAGATAGCATTAAACATGGACACAGCATTAAGCATGGATATAGCATTAAGCATGGACATAGCACTACTCATGTAGATAGCATTAAACATGGATATAACATTACAGATAGAGATAACATTAAACGTGGACATAACATTAAACATGGACATAGCATTAGACAGGGATATAGCATTAAACATGGACACAGCATTAAACATAGATGTATCAATAAACATGGATATTGCATTACACATAGAGATAACATTAAACATGGACATAGCATTAAACATGGACACAGCATTAAACATGGTCATATCATTAAACATGGACACAGCACTAAATATGAATATAGCATTATACATAGAGATAACATTAAACAAGGGCATAGCATTAAACATGGATATAGCATTAAACATGGACAAAGCATTACACATTGAGATAACATTAAACATGGCCATTGCATTACACATGGACATAAGATAACACATGGACAGAGATAACATTACTGATCGACATATCATTACACACAGAGATAACATTAAGCATGGACATAGCATTACACATATAGATTGCATTAAACATGGGCATAGCATTAAACAAGGATATAGCATTAAACATGGACATAGCATTAAGCATATAGATAGCATTAAACATTTACATAGCATTAAGCATAGAGATAACATTAAACATTTACAATGCATTAAGCATAGAGATAACATTAAACATGGACATAGCAGTAAACATGGACATAGCATTACACACGGATAACATTACACATGGACAAATCATTACACGTAGAGATAACATTAAACATGTATGTAGAATTAAACATGGAGATAGCATTAAACACGGACATAGCAGTACACATGGATGTAGAATTAAACATGGACATAGCATTAAACACGGATATAGCATTAGACATGGACATGGCATTAAACATGGACATAGCATAAAACATAGACATATCATTAAGCATGGATAAAACATTAAATATGAACATAGCATTACACATGGACATAGCATTACACATGGACATAGCATTAAACATAGACATATCATTAAGCATGGATAAAGCATTAAAAATGGACATGTCATTAAACATGGATGTAGCATTAAACATACACATAGCATTACACATAGAGATAACATTAAACATATACATAGCATTACACATGGACATAGCATTATACATGGATATTGCAGTAAACATGGGTATAGAATTAAATATGGAGATAGCATTTCACATGGACATAGCATTACAGATAGAGATAGCATTAAACATGGACTTAGCATTAAACATGGCCATGGCATTACACATGGAGATAGCATTAAACATGGACATAGAATTAAACATGCATATAGCATTACATATAGAGATACATTAAACATGGACATTATATTAAAAAATGGATAAAGCATTAAATATGGACGAAGCATTGCACATAGAGATAACATTAAACATGGACATAGGATTACACATGGACATGGTATTATACATGGACATAGCAGTAAACATGGATATAGAATTAAATATGGAGATAGCATTTCACATGGACATAGCATTACACATGGAAATACCATTAAACATGGACATAGCATTAAGCATGGAGATAGAATTAAACATGGATATAACATTACAGATAGAGATAACATTAAATGTTGACATAGCATTACACATAAAGATAGTATTAAACATGGACATAGCATTACACATATAGATTGCAGTAAACATGGACATAGCATTAAGCATAGAGATAACATTACACATTTACATGGCATTAAGCATAGAGATAACATTAAACATGGACATAGCATTAAACATGGACTTAGCATTACACATGGATATAGCATTAAATATGGACATAGCAATAAACATGGATATAGCATTGAACATGGGCATAACATTACACATGAAGATAGCATTAAACATGCAGATAACATTAAACATGGACATATCATTACACATAGAGTTAAGATTACACATGGACATAGCATTACACATGAAGATAGTATTAAACATGGAGATAGCATTACACATGGGCATATAATTAAACATGAATATATCATTAAACATGGATATAGTATTAAATATGGACATAGAATTAAACATAGAGATAACATTAAACATGGACATAACATTACACATGGATATAGCATTAAATATGGACATAGCATTGCACTAGGAGATAACATTAAACATGGACATAGCATTAAACATGTACATAACATTAAACATGGACATAGCAGTCCACATATAGATAATATTAAACATAGACATAGCATTAAACATGGACATAACATTAAACATGGACATAGCAGTACACATGGGTGTAGCATTACACATAGAGATAGCATTAAACATAGACATAGCATTAAACATGGATATTGCATTAAACATGAACATAGCATTAAACATAGACATAACATTAAACATGGATAAAGCATTAAAAATGTACAAAGCATTAAACATGCATGTAGCATTAAACATGGACATAGCATTACGCATGGACATAGCATTACACATGGATATAGAATTAAATATGGAGATAGCACCACACATGGATATAGCATTTCACATGGACATAGCATTAAACATGGCCATGAGATTACACATGGAGATAACATTAAACACAGACATAGAATTAAACATGGACATAGCATTACACATAGAGATACTTTAAACATGGACATTGCATTAAACATGGACATAGCATTACACATGGACATAGCACCACTCATGGAGATAGCATTAAACATGGATATAACATTACAGATAGAGATAACATAAAACATGGATATAGCATTAGACATTGAGATAATATTAAACATGGACACAGCATTAAGCATAGAGAACATTAAACATGGACATAGCAGTAAACATGGACATAGCATTACACAGGGATAACATTACACATGGACATAGCATTAAACATGGATACAGCATTAAACATGGATACAGCATTAAACATGGATACAGCATTAAACATGGATACAGCATTAAACATGGATATAGATTTAAACAGGGATATAGCATTAGACCTGGATATATCATTAAACATGGACATAGCATTACATATGGATATAGCACTAAACATGGACATAGCAATGCACTAGGAGATAACATTAAACATGGACATAGCATTAAACATGGATATAGCATTAAACATGGATATAGCAATACATATAGAGATAACATTAAACATAGACATAGCATTAAACATGGACATAACATTAAAGATGGACATATCATTACACACGGATATAGTATTAAGTATGGACATAGCATTAAACATTAAACATGGACACAGCATTAAACATGGTCTTATCATTAAACATGGACACAGCACTAAACATGGATATAGCATAACACATAGAGATACCATTAAACATGGGCATATCATTAAACATGAACATAGCATTAAACATGGACATAGCATTAAGCACAGAGGTACAATTAAACATTTACATACTATCAAACATAGGGATAACATTATCAAACATAGAGATAACATTAAACATGGACATAGCAGTACACATAGAGTTAAGATTACACATGGCCGCAGCATTACACATGGAGATAACATTAAATATGGTCATAGCATTAAAGATGGTCATAGCATTAAACATGGTCATAGCATTTTACATGGACATAGTATTACACATGGACATAGCATTACACATGGACATAAGATAACACATGGACATAGCCTAAACATGGATACGGCATTACACAGAGATAACATTACACATGGACATATCATTTCTCGTAGAGATAACATTAAACATGGACATAGCAGTACACATGGATGTAGCATTAAACATGAACATAGCATTAAACACGGATATAGCACTAAACATGAAAATAGCATTAAATATGGACATAGCATTAAACATGAAAATAGCATTAAATATGGACATATTACTATATATGGACATAGCATTAAGCATGGATATAGCATTAAACATGAAGATATCATTACACATAGAGATAACAGTAAACATGGAAATTGCATTAAACATGGATATAGCATTAAACATGGACATAGCATAAACATGGACATAGCACTACTTGTGGATATAGCATTAAATATGAACATACAGTTACACATGGACATAGCATTAAACATGGACATAGCATTAAATATGGACATACGATTACACATGGACATGGCATTAAACATGGATATAGCAATAAACATGGACATAGCACTACTCATGGATATAGCATTAAACATGAACATACAATTACACATGGGCATAGCATTAAACATGGACATAGCATTAAAGATGGACATAAGATTACACATGGGCATGGCATTAAACATGGATATAGCATTACACATGTATACAGCATTAAACATGTACATAGAATTAAACATGGACATATCATTACACATAGAGATAACATTAAACATGGGCATAGCATTAAATATGGACATTGTATTACACATAGAGATAACATTTATGCATAGAATAAAACAGGGACATCACATTAAACATGGACATAACATTAAACATGGATATAGCATTACACATGGATATAGTATTAAACATGGACATAGCATTAAACATGGATATAACATATAAGTGTTATACATTTGTAATCATTACAAATGGACACAGCATTAAACATGGTCATATCATTAAACATGGACACATCACTAAATATGGATATAGCATTACACATGGAGATAGCATGACACATAGAGATAACATTAAACATGGACATTGCATTAAATATGGATATTAGGGTTGCAACAACGAATCACTAATATCGATAATTCTCGATATTTATCGATTTATAAAATTTATTTTTTCAGAGCAAATGTTCTGAAAAACTCACCTCCTTCTATAATCCGACCTCAAATAGAGATTGGATTATAACACTAGAATCCAGATCCCCCTGGTGGGGCAGGTGGAAGGGGCAGTGAAGGGAAGTAGCGAAGGTTGCGCACGTTGCGCACTAAAATCCAAATCCCCTGCAGCGCTGTAGGGGACCTGGATCTTCTTTGCCACCTGGTGAGGGTCTGAGCAAAACGCGCAGATATCCTCCACTTCTCCCCTCCCCTTTACTTCCGCTTCTCCCCTCCACTTCCGCTGGGGCTTCTATTACTGAACCCAGCGTCACTTGACCTTCTGGTGTGGCTTCCATCATGGAAGCACCAACAGAAGTGGAGGGGAGAAGCGGCTGTCTGCGCTCATCGCACCCACCCGTACCGCCTGCCAGAGAAGATCCAGGTTCCCTACAGCGCTGCAGTGGATTTGGATTTTAGTGCGCAATGTGCACAACCTTCGCTACTTCCCTTCTGTTGCTATAAATATATTTATATATATTTATATTGTATTGTGTATTTTTTGTCTATTTATTAAAGCATATATTTTATACCTATTTTAGTGATGTCAGTTTTTCTTATATCGGGGGGCATAAGACATATCAGGGGGGCACAGTGGCATAAAGAGGCTATAAAGCATATCAGGG